>QKWP01000796.1:197788-216359 GCA_003550325.1 Gigaspora rosea
TTTCTTATCTTTAGAAACGCCTACTCCATTTTGGTAGCAGTTTCCAACACTTAATTGTCCGTTAAAATTTCCACCCTTTGCAGATTGCAAGTACCATTCAAATGCTTTTCTTTCATCTTTAGGAATACCGATTCCATGTTGGTAGCAATTTCCAACAAACAATTGCCCATTAGAATTTCCACTCTTGGCAGATTTAAAGCACCATTCAAATGCCCTTTCCTTATTCTTAGAAATGTCCAAACCACTTTGATAACAGTTTTCAGTATTGAACTGTTCATTAGAATTTTCGCCCTTGGTATTCTTCTTGCCAACCTTGTGAATTGAATTTAATTTGAACTCCCGTTTGTTATTCGGGCTTAAATTTCTATCAAACACTACAAAATTGGTATAATGTTTATGACAGAGTTGATCGTTCAAATGAAGTTCAGCTTTTGAATTAAGAGCAGCTGGACTTTGCACAGCTTTAGACAAAAGATTTGGAGTTAGTTTGCGAAACTTTTCTCTAAGATCATCCTTCCCACATATTGCACATGGTCCCATATTTTTACGTGATGAACCCCTCGGCATTGTTACTGGTAGAAGCAGGATCTTGAAAAATGGTTGCGGGATCTTTGAAATTAAGGTCTTGACAAGTATAAATATAAAATTGCAGACTATAGTATATTTAGAAAAAGTGGCGCAAGTTGTTTTTGCGTAACCCTATATTTACTATGTATTCAATAAAAACTAACCAATCAACGTTAGTTTCGCAATAATCACATTTATTGTGATCGGAGTCAAATCCGCCCATATGCTGTGTGTGTGTGCGCAAATCCTGGGGTCTAATTGGTTGATCAAATCAAAACAATCGTTACACTCCGAAAATAGCCGAATTGTCGGACTGATCCGTGTTGGTTATTCCTTCGGACTTAAAATGGATTCCATTTACCTAGTTTAATTAAAATTAGGGTAAGGGTTAGTTGCATATGGGCTGATCGGACTCATTTGCGTGATATGTGAGAGAGATAATCCGGATTTGTACAAGATTTACCAATCAGATCTATTACGTAATAATTGGATTTTGATTTGCTTAAAAATATCACAACAATCGTTCTTTCTAGAAAAAAAAATCGTTTCTTCTAACCTATCAAAAGCTTGAAAAGCGGGTTGATAATGAGTTGTTAATGAGTTTTTTCCGACGTAGGTCATAGGTAGCAAACATGGCGTCGAAACGAAACCTACCCGAAACTAGTTTCGGAAGGGTTCTAATCCGAAACTAGTTTTGGATTTTTTAAAAAAAATCGAAACTCCGAAACCCGAAACCCCGAAACTATAATCCGAAACCCAAACCTATAATCCAAAACTCAAAAATATAATATTGAAGCCTTTAAAATTTATTATAAAGTTGATTTATTTTTAATGAACCCAAAATGTAAAATTATTTTTGAATAAATTATAACATTATATAGATCATTTTTTTAATTATGCTTTTTTTTTCACTGCCTCGGTTTGATCGGATTTTTTTAAAGCTGGTCAACTTTATTTTTAATATCATACCGTACCGTAATACAACTGATTTCAAAATTCTAGGGCGATAGAAAAAATTGCCAATGATGAGTCGATAAGTATTTGATGACTTTTGATACCAACAATTTATTTAATTCTGCGGTAACTTGTTAATTCTATCATTAGTAGATATGGACGTAATAATTACTTATTATTACTTGATATTGTATCCAGTTTTTAAAAAAAACTGATGCTTGCAAAAGCAACCTTGATTGTCAGAATATAAACTCCGGAATTATGCCTTTCATGTTATACTCATGTTATACTTGTGAATCATAACAACAAAAAGGACTGCACACATGCAATAAATTGTTGGATGCATTCCGGCCCAAATAGCGCTGGATATTCAAATTTTATTGTATTCTTTAAGGAGATATATAACATACATCATGTATATTGAAGAGATATATAGCATACATCAGTGGATTTGAAAGAGATATATAATACATTAATGCAATAAATATATATAGAAGTTTGGGTAGTTTTTGGTTTCAGGTGAGGTTTCTGGTTTCGAATGAGGTTTCGGGTGTCGGGTGAGGTTTCAAATTTCGGATAAGGTTTCGGAAGTTATAATCCGAAGCCTGAAACTTTCGGATTTGGCACGAAAGGGTTTCGGCGCCAACTTTGGAGAGAATAAACAAATAAATTATTGATGTTTTGGCAGTTTCGGGGTTTCGGTTGAGGTTTCAGGTTTCAGTCGAGGTTTCGGGTTTCGGTTGAGGTTTCGAGTTTCGGATAAGGTTTCGGAAGCTATAATCCGAAACCCGAAACTTTCAGAATCGCAAAAAAAGGTTTCGGTGCCATCTCTGATAGGTAGACGTTAAGCCAACATCTACATGTGCTCAATAATTTTGTTCTGTTGTTTACGGCTGTGTTCGTATATAACATTCTAATACTTTACTTTTATAAAATTTTTTGTTTTTCAGTTTTGCTAGACTTTGTACTTCGGAAACACAATTCCTGAGTTTTTTTTTTTTTGAAAAACGCTTTCTCCAAATAAACAAGAAAGAAAAAAAAAGTCTGAATTACGTTTACAAGTAACTCAAGATTCCCTATCCACTTCAGGAGAATTGTCGGCAAGACAATATACAAACTAAAGCTGCTGGTGAAACTAAACTGTAATGGTGCACCGAGTTTCACCAATCACCAATCACCAATATGCATTGGTGAAACTGGTGAAACTGGTGATACTGGTGAAACAAGAAACTGGTGATACTGGTGAAACTGGTTATACTGGTGAAACTGGTAATACTGGTGAAACTGGTGATACTGGTGAAACTAATAAAAATGGTAATGCTGGTAAAACCGGTAATACTGGTAAAATTGAAACTGGTAAATTAGTAAACTATATATATATATAGTCTAAATAGCCAATAATATTGAAGTGTTCGTCAAATATATTTTTTTAAAAAATTTTAATTTTTCCGTCGAACGTAAAAATCAAAAGTCAATTAATAAAAAGTTCTCCAATACTTATGAATATTTTGTAGTAAGTGTATTTTGACCTGCTGAATAAGGTTACTTAATCGATTTTAATCGATTTGCTTAGTAAAATTTAGACTTTACTATGTAGCAACGTTTGTCGATTGTGGGACGAATATATTTTTTTTAAAAAACTTTAATTTTTCTGTCAAACGTAAAAATCAAAAGTCGATTAATAAAAATTCTCTAATACTTATGAAAATTTTGTGATAAGTGTATTTTGACCTGCTGAATAAGGTTACTTAATCGATTTTTTTCGATTTGCTTAGTAAAATTTAGACTTTACTATATAGCGACTTTTGTCAATTGTGGGGCGAATATATTTTTTTAAAAATATTTAATTTTTCAGTCGAAAGTAAAAATCAAAAATCAATTAATAAAAAATTCTCCAATGCTTTTAAAATTTTGTGGTAGGTGTATTTTGATCTACTGAATAAGGTTACTTAATCGATTGTTTTCGATTGACTTAGTAAAATTTAGACTTTACTATGTAGCGACGTTTGTCAATTGTGGGGCGAATATATTTTTTTAAAAAATTTTAATTTTTCCGTCGAACGTAAAAATCAAAAGTCAATTAATAAAACTTTCTTCAATGCTTGTAAAAATTTTGTGGTAAGTGTATTTTAACCTGCTGAATAAGGTTACTTAATCGATTTTAATCGATTTACTTAGCAAATTTTAGACTTTACTATGTAGCAACTTTTGTCAATTGTGGGGTAGCTTATTTTCAGGGGAGCGGGTCAAAATCCCGACAAACAGAATCCCAACAGGTCATAATCCCGACAAAAAAATCCTGACAATCAAAATCCCAACAATCCCAACAACAAAAAAATCATTAAATTTATTTAAGTTAGGGTTAGGGTTAGGTGAGTGCCTAGGTTGAGTGCCTGGGCTAGGGTTTGGTTTAGTTGATTTTTTAGTAAAGTTGCTCAAGGAAAACTTTTTTTAATTGTCGGGATTTTTGATTGTCGGGATTTTTTTGTCGGGATTATGACCTGTCGGGATTTTGTTTGTCGGGATTTTGACCCAAACCCTATTTTCAGGCCAAAGACGTTTTTGTGATTTTTTTAAATATTATAAAATTTGATTGGTCAATAGTCCTATCACTAAGGGAGGGGTCAGGACCTATGTAAACCCTAATCACATAATTTACTGCACTTCCCTTATTACTAATAAATTTCAAAATAATACATTTTAGTTAAGAAATATTTAAACCAAAAGTTAATTTTTTGAAAAATTTTAAACATTACCAGTATTACCAGATATCTCCAGTAGTACCAGTATCACCAATTTTACCAGTTTCACCAATATCACCAGTTTCACCAGTTTCACCAATATCACCAGTATCACCAGTATCACCAGTATCACTATTATCACCAGTATCACCAGTTTCACCAGTTTCACCAGTTTCACCATATCACCTTGTTTCATCTAGTGTCACCAGTTTCACCAAATCACTTTTTAAGTTTCACCAGTTTCATCAGTTTCACCTGATGAAACTAATTAATTTCACCATCAGCTTTAATACAAACCAATGGTCAGAGAATTATTGATGATTATCCAAATATATATGTAATATGGCTGATTGGAAAACAAAAATAAACAATACCTTTATAAAATTTTATACCTTGGTTTTATCCACTACAAGTAAAGCAAACTCAACAAAGTGGCTATCCAGTTCCTAACGAGTATATAGTTGGGATAAAGGTTAATGGTGTGGATTTGATTGCTATACTTCTTTTGGAGAGGTTGTATATACAATTACTTGGGATAGTTGTAATGAAAAAAAGATATTATAGCAGATCAGTATGGTATAGGTGAGCAGTTCCATATAGTATAGACTGAGTTTTTAGAACTATACTATACTGATCAAATTCCTAACCCTAACATTAATATTTATTATCCTGGATCAGTATAGTATAGATTAAAATTTGGCCTATACTATACGGATTTGCTCACCTATACTATACTGATCTGTGAAATACCTTGTAGCCTCAAGTAATAAATCAGCTAGTAGTGCTTCAGCCTTATTTTTGTACATTGTAATTAATTAATAAAAATGCTATATTAATATAAAATTGATTAATAAATTATTATTCATTATTATTATCTATTTATATACTGTACATTGTATATTTTTATAAATAAAAAGACAAAACAAAGACACATTACATATGATTATCAGATTAGTGTAATCTTGCATATATCACATTTTTATATCACATCAAATGAGTCCGATTAGCCCATATGTAGGAGTTTGGGTTAGGATGTCTTATAAGTAAAATTGCCTTTCTGGCATTTTTTATTAATGCTCAGAGACAGGTTTAGACACTCGTTTCTTGTATTTTTGGTAGTTTTCACTTTTTTTCTTTGTTTTTGTCTCGTCGGGCCATATGGGCGGATTTGTTTCCACTCAATATTGTCACAAATTCAGTTTTATCACATATAATGATCAAAACATGACCATTAACCAATCAAATTAATAACATGACATTTGTTAACCAAAAAATATGATTAAAAAAAATCAATAACAATTTCAAACGATTTATCAGTTATCAAATTATTAATTATCAGTGAAGCTTTACTTAATTATATATTTTTAAATAGTAATTCGACTCTATATTTCTGTCATCACCATCTACTAGAGAGCATTTCAACTTTTAGCTTATATTAAATTAAACAATATCGCTCATACATATTTGATCTAAATCACATCTGCACAACTACTATAAAATTATAACAAGATATAAAATATTGTTACCGTAATTAAAATAATTTAAGATTCTCTAAAACATCTAGTATTTTTTTGTTGATATATCTAGTAATTAATG
The DNA here is from genome assembly GCA_003550325.1 of Gigaspora rosea. Classification (NCBI taxonomy): domain Eukaryota; kingdom Fungi; phylum Glomeromycota; class Glomeromycetes; order Diversisporales; family Gigasporaceae; genus Gigaspora; species Gigaspora rosea. The sequence continues at coordinate 203,647 of QKWP01000796.1, forward strand.
TTTTAGTTTTGAGATTAGTGAATATTAATATGAAGTAAAAAAAATTATCAATTTTGTAAGGTCTTACTGAATGAATATAAACACGGAAATTCATACCACAATACCGAAACTATTCTTGTATTCTGAAATAACTATACTTGTTTGTTTAAAGATCTTTGCTACATACTGCACATAGCCCCGTGTTTTTACGTTGTCTATATTCTTTTTAATTCGTGCTAAATTTCTATCAAATAAAACCAACTCAGTATAATGTTTATAACAAAGTTGATAGTACAAACCAAGTTCAGCATTTAAATTCTGAGCAGCAGGGTTTTGCATAGCTTTAAGTGAGAGTTTTGGTATTAGTTTACGAAACTTTTCTCTGCCACATACTGCACAGGGTCCCGTATTTCTATGTTGTGATTCCTTTGACATCGTCACAAATAAGTTTTTATTCTTGCAGATCCCAAAAAACTGTTATGGGATCCCTGAAACTAAGGTCTTGGCGAATATAAATGTGAAATTTCCAACTGTCATATTTTTAGAAAAAAAGTTTTAGCTCTATTTTACAAAGCTCTAAATATATACTATGGTATTTAGTAAATAAACCAATCAACGTTAATTTTACAATAATTACATTTTTTGTTGATCAGAAATAAATCCGCCCATAAGCTGATCCGTGATGATCAAAATTTACAATTTGATGGCTGTCAGTCACGTGATGGCACCTGGCTTTAACGGATCCCAAAATTAGGTTATTCATGATTAACAAACCTGTTTAAACAGGATTATTAGATCTGCAGATTCCGTAGTACTATCGGTAAATCTCAGTAAATCTATTTTTAGATTATAGCATCAAAAGCTTTTAACCATTGTATCGCAAAAATTTATTAAGTGATCAGACTTTCATTATTAAGTAAAAAAGATTGGGCCTAAAAGTTTACACCTAAAATAGTCAAATTCCTTGGTTTCTACTTTTAAGGGCCCATATCATCTATCATCTTTTTAATTGGCATGAAATTTAATTCAATATTTTTCAACCATTTTTTTGTTGTGGAAGGTTATGAGACTTTTCAAGAAGGTCAAGTCCTATATGTATTAGAATAGTATCAGGATTAAATTTAGATATTTTATTTTTATACTGCATAATTTAATTTGATAAAAACAATAAATAGGTAATATTCATATAGAGTTTTTTGTATTGATCTTTAATTTCCAATTCGCTTTCTTCTTCACTTGATTCGTCATCTTCTACAATGTTATTACAGTATTGTTATTGTCGAGAATAGTTGAAGTAATCATTATAGGAAGTCGTGTATTATCAGGTAATATGCGAATTTTCTCCCATATGGTAGTTTCGGCTTCTTCAATTAATGGACAATATGAATTTCGTTGAACCTAAATTGAAAGTTATTGATAATTATATACGTTTCTAAAATGTAATACATACAATAATATAAAAATAATCTATCAAACCTTTCTAAAGAATGAGGCCATCATATTTCCTAAAGGACTAACAAGATGCTTACATAAATAAAACCTATTTTTAAAAAAATAAGGGCAAGAACATACCCAATGCTCGTTGTTTGTTAGATATTTGTTTGTAGTTTTAATTGAACACATAGCAAGTTTTTGCCATTTATTTTTGAAGTCAACATGCCAAGATGGCTATATTCTTTCTTGTAAGGGCAATTGATACCGTTGGATATAACAGACAAGATCAATACGAGGCTGATTAAATTTGTACAAATAGTCTCTTTTTAGAATACGCCAATGAGACTCGATAATCATAGTTGTACGAATTATTGAAATATCTTGTGAGGCAGATAATGCCCAAAGTGACCACCTATTCAAACGGTACCATTCATTCCACAAGTATGACCACACATGTAATAAATTTTTTTGGCAACAATAGTTGAACATTTCACGAACAGACCGTGTCACTACCGTGTCCATATTTCTTGAGATGATGTAACAAACTCTTTATCCGCAGTAGGTATCAACCTATGTCGGTGAAAATGAGTTTCTATAAAATCTAGCACGTCTTTTCAGATTTGAGAAAACCTTATTGCATAAAACAGTATCCGTGTGTACCAGGAACGGAGTGCAACGAAGTGCATGGTTAAGTAGGAGTATCAGAATTCAAGGATCTGATTGGATGACAAATTCATGTGATTTAGTTATAGTATTGTGCTATTCAACAGTTCTTGTTGTACGAATTAGGCGATCAATAAAATGTTATTGGTGCTAAAAATTTTAAAATCGAATTAGTGTTGTGTATTTTAAAATGGCTTACCGTTTAAGTTATTAACCGTTTGATTACAGCCCCGATTACTGAGGTAAGCGAATATTGTATAAAAGACTAGCGCTTCAATGATGAATAGACAACTAAGGCATTTTTTAAAAAATTTTTTCCACAATAAATACCTTTTAGTTTTATTTCATTTACATTTAATCACTAGCATTAAGATTATTAATCGAAGTATTTAATGTAAACTTCAAATTTATTGTATTAATCTTTCATATATCCTATTTAAGTTAAAATATTCGTGTAAATTTAGCGGGTATCATAAATATCATTTTAATCAAAATTCATGGAAATTAATTCTAGTTATCCGGCAAACTCATATGATCATGAAAAAATTTCTTGCCGTTATTTTTTTCATGTGTTACAACGTAATCATGTTTATTCAAATTAAAACTCAGTGAGTGACTCTCTACCAATCATGATCATAAATTGAAGGATAACACCATTATTGGGCAAAAATTGTCGAATACGGTAATTTGACAAATGATTGGCGCAAAGCGGCACGTGCTCATTTGCCAAATTGCCGTTATTCAACAATTTTTGCCCAATAATGTATACTTAACTTGTTGAGAATAAAGATTATTAATACATTTATAATCGGTTATTCAGGGTAGCAGCATTGATCTTTACCTAGTACATCTCATTTAAATATGTTTAAATTTACATAAAATATGTTAGTATAATGATCATTTGGGGTGCTCCAAGTTAAAAGGGCCCATTTTTACAATTTTTTGAAAAATGAGTTTTCGTTAGAATCGGCAGTCTTTAACCAATCAAAATCGTGAAATTTGATTAATCCCGGATCAGTCCGAAAATCAAAACAAATAATTAAACTCAAATATGTATCTCAAATAAAATATATGTAAAAATGGGCCCTTTTAACTTGGAGCACCCATTTATTAATTGACATATTCGATAATATAAAATCTAAAGTCACAAATTGTATAAATGTAGTATTCATAACATTATACGATATAATAATTTTCATTTATCAATGGAATTCATTCTATGAGATTGCTCATATGCAGTTTATCAACCAATGACAAATGGTGAAACTTATAACAACAATAAATGATAAACATAAATTTTAATTCTTCTTTTTTCATAAATTAGTCACTGTGAGGATAATTTTTTGTTTGTATCACTTGAAGACGTTTGCAGCACTGCTCTCTAGAAAATTTGACGCTGAAACTAATAAAAAAATTGACAGTTTCAGATTTAGTGCAATATAAAACTATAAAACTAAAAAAAAATTAACCACCAAATAAGCCTGTTTTTAATAAAATAATTAATTTTGGAGAAACTTTCAAAAGGAAACACCACTATATTCTTAGATTGATAAATAAGAAATAATACAGCACGGACATGGTTTTATGCTATTCGGAAGCCAAATTAGACTCTTAAATTCAAGAACAACCCTGTAATATATATGCACGTTTTATTAATAATAATTTACGATTTTATTGATATACCTTAAATAATGAACTCCTAAGATCGTATTCCTTTATTTAATCACAATAATTTCTTAACAATATATATTTCACTCAAATTTAATAGATATGGCTCAAGTTAATTGGACTAAAATCTATTAAATGGCCAAAAAGCATACTGTATTATACAAAGTGCACATACGATATTTAAATGCACTTTATCTCAGCCTCAAAGATATTTCAAGTATCATATTTAATGGGATGAGATGTTTAGGTTTAATTGGTGGAAGATTAAACGCAAGATAAATAGCACGTAGTTTAAGTAGTTAAATAGCGCAAACAATCAACAAACTTATTAATTCGGTCAAAAAACTTCTGCCTCAAATATATATATATATATTAACACTAAATTATCAAACCTTTATAATTAATAGATTAAATAGTTGTATATTTTTTATAAACCTTTTATATTCGACACTAACTTATCAAAACTTTATAATTAATAGATTAAATAGTTGTATATTTTTTATAAACCTTTATATTCGACACTAACTTATCACCTTATTATGATTTTTTTGTTATTTTGAAAAAATTTTCTAGTAAATAGATATTAGAGAACCTAGTAATTCTTTTTAGCAATATATCATATTTTTACTCTTGACACATTGTATAATCATATATGTAATTGGTAAATAAGCAATAGAAGCAGTTAAGTTATGTTCCTTACTATTTTTGGTATTTGCAAAATTTCGATGCCGCTTAATGAGTCACTGAGAATCCATAAAAGTTGCTCGATCACTAACTAAGATCTTTATTTTGATTTATTATGCATCATTACGATTATTAAATCACAATAAAAATAAAGCATGGGCAAATCTTAATAATACCCTTATTAATGCATTAATTTTATTTAAAATAGCAAAAATTACGTTATAATACTTGTGCAGTATTTCGATCATTAAAAAATTGTAACTAGGAAGATGCTAGAAAAACCTAAATCACTAATAACACTAGCAAAATATCCCTAAAGTTATATTCAGAGAAGTCTTTCAATATCATTTGATCATAAGTTTAATATTCAAATCAGTTTTTCAAGACTTGAAATACTTCAAACTCATCAATTAAAAGACTAGTATCATCAGATCTAAGCCGTTTTTCATAATATGAATCATAATGCTTATACCACCATCTTTTACTATCATCTTTCATAAAAAAGTAATCACCAAAAACTGGTCCATACAAGCTATCACATCAATTACTTCATTTGCATGAATAATTCTACTAAGGATGGAATTCGGTAAATTTTGGTTTTCAATGAAAAAATAAAACTATCGGTTGTTGTAAACCATTTTAATTGATCATTAGGCATCCAGACTAATGGATTATATCCACCAAGTATTTCATTTGTACCGTTAATTTTTATAACAACCACAGTGCCAGGTATATTATCGCATAGTCGATGAAATGTTTCATGAGTAAATCCATCTCTAGTTCCTCTAAGAAGTAAATTAAACTTGTAAGATATTTCTGCAATTTCATATTTTGACGGATGACGATCAATCCAAGACGAAATCTCCGCAAAATGTTCATCATTAATAACAGAGGATGAATTAATAATGTGAACTTCACGGACAGGAAGTTGAACAGGAATTTTTTTACGAGCAGGTAAGATAGTTGAAGAAATGGATGCATCAGGATCCATAGTTTTTGTTAAAATAACATCCCATAAGTTTAATCCAAGAATTTGTCGATAAGGTTTAACCTTTGCTACAATATCTTTTCCTGACATTTGAAAATATCGAATTAAAGGAATACATTGATCAAGTGTAGTTTTTAAATCTATAAAATTTTTTTCAGTCCATTGATTGAAGTCAGAAGGCAGATCCGGAGTTTGTTCCTTTCCCCATTGAATAACCTTAGCCCAAATTTCTGATTCTTCTATTTGTAAATCATCTCTCTTTAAAAGATTTATCAACGCATTTTCTTGAATAGAAGTAAATTCGTCAGAATCCAATATTATGTTAGGATGTTTCGCAAGGATATCAGTGCAAAAAATTTGTAAAGCCTTAGAATTATTATCTTGAAAACTAGTAGAATAAACTTTGGCCAATTTTAATTTAAGCCAAGACGCTTTGTTATCAATAAGATAAGACTGAATATATTCAACCAATTCTGCTAGACCTAATTTGTTGGATGGAATTAATAGATCTAATATAGTAGACTCTTTATCACCTTCTAATAAGATTGTACCAGTGTAAATATATCTATGTTAAAAGATCTTTAGTTAGTTTTTAGCTTTAAATACGACTTTTGCTCATTAAATATTCTACTTTTTTAATAATGGCAAATTATTTGTATTTGGATACAATACTATGTTAAAAATTTCTCAACCTAAAATCCAATTTAAACAATAACTCTAACGTTTAATTTAAAATTTTATGAAAATATCTTTTATAATAATTTATGGTGAATTCCAACTATTATAAATAAAAAGTAAACCACTTACTTTATTAAAATTTTAAAAGCTTCAACAGAAATATCAGTTAAAGTAATTTCAATAATATTATTCTTTTTGGTTGTGGTTGTTAATTCTTGACGAAAGAATGATGAACGTTGATATAAAACTAGTGAATGTAACTTAAAACTTTGATGGCCGACTTTAACTATAACGTTATAATCATATTCACTTTCAAGCAGTTGTGCAAAATCATTGGAGAAATGTATAAGTAATTTAGTGCTTATTTGCGACATTTGTAAGTAAGTTTAAAGAGTAGGATGGTCATTATTTTTTTGATTTTCGGACTGATCCGGATTAATTAAATTTCACGATTTTGATTGGTTAAATGTAACAGGTGACTATCGGGTAATCTCGTGATGTGTTAAATTTTACTGTCACGTGATAGTAAAAATTTTTGGAAGTTTATTTAGATTAGGATTAGGGTTAAGATTAGGATTAGTTTTTAAGGACCTCAAGTAATGTTAATGCGCAGAAGGTGGTTTCTTAAGTATATTTGTGGGAAATAAGCGATTTTTTGCCAATTTACTGTCGATTATCACGTGATAGTAAATTTTTATGGCGATACTGGGGTAGTTGGCTCGTTTAAGGGTAGGGTATTTTATGTCACGTTACACATATATAATTTCGTGCAGATCACGGAGCTCAGCCCTTATAAAAGCTTTCACAAACTTGTGATGTTTAAAAATTTTTCATCAATAGTTTAATATCGTCAAAAAAGATGTTTTTTGATCGTTCAAAGGCTCGTGTACTCAACGGTAAGTTGTTTTCTATTAGCAAGTTGGCTTAAAAAAGGTTTTTTTAGGAAAAAGGCAAAGTTAACTTTACTGCATTTTGCTTCAAAAATACACATTACAAGCAAACTTTATTAAATAATAATTTTTTTTAAAAAAGTTTAGTAGATAACGATTTCAATCACTTGTTTACAATTGATTATATTGCAAAAAACTATAATGTTTAGAAATTTTTGGAGGTTAGCTAGTGACTATTTGTAAAAAAAAGCGTTTATTAATAAATCGATTTATTGATTATATAGTCATATTAAAACATGGGTGACGGTCAAATTAGATAGTTGTAAAAGGCTAAAATTTTTAATTGTAATACGTATAATGAGTGTAAAAAGTATTTTATTATATAATTATTTATTATTATATCAGTAAAAATTAGTTAAAGTAAAAAAAAATTGTTATAGTTCGAAAGATATTTAATTTTCATTCGTAGTCGATGTAATAATTTGATTGGCTGATATACAATAAGTTACTATTTTTAGTTTGTTGTACTAATGATCTACATCTTGCAGCTATGCCCATTATTTTACTATAATGTAGATCATATGAAATACCCTACCCTTAATGTTTCTTTTACAATTATTTTGATTTTCTATTATGCAAATCGACTTTCATTTATAATTGAAAAATATTGATCATGTCAAAATTTATATAAATCCAATGAAAACTCCATTTTCAAAAAATTGCTGTTTTAATACGTAACATACCATATGTGTATTCTAGTCAACTCATATCAAGGGGTCCCCAAAATTCTGGGTCGGGATATGTCGAAGTACATCGAAATCATGGTCGGCTGGACCAGAATTGATCAATTTTGCCCAAAATAATACTAATATGTCATATCTATTCATTAAGTAAAAAAATGCCCATCTGATAATTTTGATATAGAATCTGCTAACAACTAGAGCTAAACGCTACCTTGATCCTATGTATCTGATCCGGAATTTGGAATAGCCCTGTAAAAGTCGTTGTATTTAGTACGACAAAGCCATCCCAATTAATTTTTTTTTTTTTTTTAACATTCGAAAAAGGAAATATTGCTGTATGTTATAATACTAGACATCATATAAATTCATGCTTAACAAACCTGTCTATTCTATAGACTTATAATACATAATTTGTTAATTTTGCTGTCATGTCTTTACAAAGTCATTGAGGACACTTACTACTATTTATTTTACATATTTAGAATGCACAAATTTTAGTAGCTAGACTAAGAACATTCTCAAGCACCATCCTGAATGCGATTTTCTAGAGATTAAATTAATCACAATTAAGACGTAATGTAATCAAAAATTTTGCCATCAGACGGTCATGAGATAGTCCACAGTCAACTCCCGCAAACCAAATTTTTACTGCAAAGTGAAACTACCTTATAATTAACACTAAAATAACTTGGTTGTTCGCTACAAATACACATTTGCGTATTGTTATTTATAGATAATTCCAAAGCAGGTAAATAAAAGGTTATATATAGATTGAAATACTTAGTCTATATTGATATAATATTATGCAATAAACTTTCCGTAGAGGGTATGTAGATCATTTCTATTAGTAAACGAGTGACAAAAAATATTTTTAATGCGAATTTATATAAATTGTTTTTTGTACTAAGTAAACTTGTTCGTAATAAAAAATTACACATATTCTAAAAAATTTTATTACAGTAATTTTGAATAAAATTTGATATAGTTTTTATAGTATCAACTTCTGCGGGGGCGGGGTCTATTCTGCGGGGTGCGATCATAAATTGGCCAATCAAATCACATATAAACAATAAGTAAAATAGGGTTGTGAAGATAAAAACAACTATAACTTATGTTCTACTGGGCCAATTTTAATAAATCGACCACCGTTAGAATAAGAAAAACCTCTTCTACAATTTTATTTAAAAATTTAATATAGTTACTTAATAAAAATTTTCTTTATTATTAAATATAAAATTTTTAGTAACTCGTTTATGATCTACATACCCTCTACCCTTAAGCATTATATCTTAAAAGTATTCATATTTATATATGCAATAATATTTTTATAAAAAATAATCGAAGTATATTTGTTCATTAAGTACACTTAATACATTATAAAAAAAATATCATAATAGAATATATATGTGATATAACAAAATCAGTTTTTTTTCGCTAAATATATATTAAAAAAAACATTAAATATAAAAAAATTCACAATTAGCTATTTAACCATATTAGAATAAAACTAATTTAAATATTATTTTTTTAGTCTGTAGAAACATTGTAATTAATGAACATTTAATGATACTTTCAGATTTACTTCTTACTTCATGTTTTTTCTAAAGAAGCAAATTACTAATCCTATCAAACAAATAACTGTTATTAGAGATGACATAATTTGCTTATTCTGATAATGGTTTTGGATGACTTGCAGGGTTAATTTTAAAAGAAATTAATAAAGTTTGCTCTTAACGCTAATACTAAAAGTAATGTTTTTATAAGTCTTATATCTTTTAAAGTGTAATCTGGATTTTTCTATAGTAGATACACCATAACAGTCTACAAGTGCACGAACATCTGCGTTTATAATTTCACACAAATAATTAAATGTTATGTAGTTGCTAATTTTATATTATTGAAAAATAATAAAAAAAAAAGCTTTAAGAATAAGATGATGAAAAAAACAAATTTAGAAAATATTGAAATTGCTTACTATATTTTGTATTAAAAAAGGGGTTCTTTAAAGAGGGTAGATTCAATTTAATGATCAAACACGTTTTGATATCCCTATAAAAACTTGATATACGGAAATGCATGTATAAATACGAAATTGTATGCGGGTAAGCACGGGTTTCATAATCACTGAACGGAAATTGCACGGAAACTGATCATCCAAAAAATTTAATACACGTTATCGCACAAGAAATCGAAATCTGTGCACTATCGTGCATAGTATTATATCCATATATTGACATGTATTAATCTTAATGATCACATAATTTCCGTGCACTAATGTGTACAATCGTTAAGATTCTTAATGATCATAATTTTCGTGCACTGACGTGCACAATCGTTAAGATTCTTAACAATCATAATTTTCGTGCACTAACGTGCTCAATCGTTAAGATTCTTAACGATCATAATTATAATTTTTGTGCTCTGACGTGCACAATCGTTAAGATTCTTAATGATCAAAATTTCGGTGTACTAACGTCACGATCATCACAATCGTTAAGATTCCTTAACGATCAATTTTAACGATCATTTCTGTTCATGATGTCATGATCATCACAATCGTTAAGACTCCTTAACGATTATAATTTCAGTGCATTAATATAATGATCGTCACAATCGTTAAGATTCTTAACGATCATAATTTTTGTGCATGATATCACAATAGTCACAATTGTTAAGATCCTTAATGATCATAATTTCATATACTAACGTGATAATCATTAAGATCCTTAACGATCATAATTCCGTGCATTAACGTGATGATCGTTAAGATTCTTAATGATTATAAATTCCGTGCATTGACGCGCACAAAAACATTCATTTTGTTTTGTTGTTTTTTTTTTGTTTTTTTTTTTGCACTTAACAATAATAATTTCCGTGTATTGACGCGCACAAATTACATTGATTTGTAAGCAAATACATTTTTTTTTTTTTTTTTTGTTTACTCTTATAATTTTTATTATTTTCTTTTATTTTTTATAATTTTTTTTTACAACTCATTAATTTTTATATAATTTTTTTTAGTTATTGTCATTAATTTTAAACCATCCTTTAGAGTTATTGCCTTGGAAGTTGCTCTTTTGGAATCACAATTATTTTTGGTATATGTTTTTTCATCATTTTTGGTGATATTGTTGCTTTATTTTTTTTTACTATTATTTTTTTCTTTTTTTTTATTACTTTCTGTATATTATTGCATTTTAGTATCTTCGTTACTGCCATTGGAGTTGCCACAATCGGAGTTGTCCCTATTGGAGTTATTTCTAGAGTAGTCATTTCGAATTTTTTTTAAACCTTTCTTTTGGTATTATTACTTTGTTTTTTCAATATTATTATTTGCTAAGTTATTTTTAAAGTTGGTAGTTTTAGTATTAGAAGTATTTTCTTATTCAATATATAAATTATTAAATTAAAGAATTTGTATTATAAAATTTTATTAATAAAATAATTAAAATTAGTTAATAAAATACAAAATTTAGTTAATAAAACTTATAAATTTAGTTAATAAAATTATAAAATTTAGTTAATAAAATAATGCATATACGACGATATATGATATTATGTATATGTGTATGGATATATGCTATTATATATTGCCTGCATGTAAATATGCACGAGACAATGCACGAGAAAATACTTAAAACTCCACATTAGTACGTGCACTGTTGCACAGAATCCATGCTCTTTTACGTGCTGTAAACGTGCTTTCCCATACATTGTCTCGTATAGATTTACGTGCAGGTTCGTGTGGTTCCATATCCAAACTTTCTCGTGTATTGCAGTATAATTCCGTGCTGCAATTTGTTATAGGGTATCTACATAAACCAATAACTATAAGTATATCAAAAAAAATAACTCTAAACTCGTCAAAATATTACTTTGGTTAACTAGAATAATATTTAAAAAATTTTTTGCTAGCATACTATAAATCGTTTCTATGTAAGTTTAAAAGTTAGATATGTATCACCTTTCTTACTGGTATTCATATTATACGTGATAGGATTGTATTTACTCTCCAAAAATTTTGTTGAATATATTAAAAAAAACAATCGCAAAATTTTTAAAGTTTAATCGATTGAAGTGAATACGTGCAAACATTATAGTAAAAATACACATCAATAAATGAAACTATTTTTGTAAACTTCTGATAAAACCTATGCAAAGGGGAAGCTTTTTGTCGAAAAACGAAATATCAATAATAATAAAAATAAAAAATATTGATTATGCTGCTTATTATATTAGATATCTAATTTATAAGTGCAGAAGTCTGTTAAATCCAAAAATAACAATATATAAATTTATGCTGATACTATAATCAAAAAGTACTGCACGCATGATACAGTTTGGATGAACCAGTCTAATGATGTCTAATGCATGATGCAACCTGTGTTATTGATGCATGACGAAACTATTTCGTCAGACAACTTCAAATTGACGAATTGATTTATGATGAAACCCATGCCGCATGACGAAATCCACAACACATAATAAAACACATGACACATAAACAAACCATAATGCATGACAAAACCAATAATAAACCATGATGATTTTGATGAAGAATAAGACTATTATTCATTTTTTAATAACAGAAATAAATTAGTCCATGTAAAGTTAATTTTTTGTTCATTAATATATCTTCCCAGTTTCTATCTTTTTGACATCAATCTGATATTGCCTGATGATTTGCAACAATCACTCAAATATATCAGATAGATGTTCTATGAATTGGCAGTGTCATAGTATTTTATTATTATGTATTATTTTATATATTTCTTATTTGGCATAATTTGTGGCATAGTTGGCTGATTTCAACCCTCAACGAGGGTACCTGCTAGTACCCTCAACGAGGGTTATAGACTCTCAGCAAGTGTATGAACCTTTCAGCGAGTGAATTAAACACCTAGCGAGTGATTAAAACCTCAGTACGAATTAAAGATATTTGAGGGTATGGTTTTAGTCTGCAAATGAAATAACAGATGTTCATAG
>QKWP01000797.1:2104-42259 GCA_003550325.1 Gigaspora rosea
TTTTAGATGGAAGCATGCCACATTTCGCCTATAGTGATTTTCATATGTAATTTTATATAGTCAGCCAATTGTTTTTCGATGATAACTCGCCATCCACTGGGCCGATTTGGATGATCTAACCACTATTAGATGCGCCTCGACAAGCTTTACAACTTTCAATTAGTGGACATGTATTGTTAGCTTAGTAAAAAAAAAACTTTTAAATGGAAGCACGCTACATTTCACCATTTTGACTTATAAAAATAAATGTTCTCTAAATGCATAATATTCATAAATATTTATGTAAATATTTAAAAATAATAAAGTTATATGTGACGCATGTAATAATGTCACCTGTAGATTATCTTTGTATCGATAAAGTTTAGTTTTTGTTAGTTTAGGGTTAGAGTGAGCACCTAGGTTTAGGGTTAGGATGAGCACCTAGGTTTAGGGTTAGGGTTTGAGGTATATAGTAAAATCGCTCAAAAAAAACTTTTTGTTAGAGCACAGAAAGTGGTTTTCTATGCAGATTTTGAGTAATAAGCGATCTTTGTTGGTGTTTTGATAAAACAAACATTTGTTTTAAATTTTCTGGTCATGTTACATTACATGAGATCCTGAAATCTGATTGGTTCAGTGATATATAAGCTGCTGTCATTTATGTGACAAATAACTTTACTCTTTATAAATATTCAAAACCTGCTATATCTATTTAAAACCAAGTTACCAAAATAGGACTTGTGTAATATTATACAACATTAGTTGCGTGTAATTTAAAATTATTTTTATATAAACAGTGCAATGAACTTTTGTATAACCAATATGCATATTTATATATAAAATTATAAATATATTCATAAATCCTATTATTATAAAATGATACTCTCGTTACGAGTGTCTCCTATATTTTCACCAATCATGTTGCACATGTGAAAATGAGATGGTATAAATGGTCAAAGATCATCCATTAAGTGTACGTACTGTGATGCAAACATTACTTCAGTTCGGTCAGGAGATATACCAAATTAAGAAATCAGATTTTAGAATGATCTACGCATCGATTCTCGAATTTGATTGGCTATTATACATGCCTACTTACGTTTAGTTGCTAAGAAGTTTTCGAATACTGGTAGTTAGTTTATGCCCTAGCTTAGATAATCTTAAATAATCCTGCGCGAGAAGCCTTCTTTATTAAAGTAGATGAGAGCTAAAAAAATATTACTTGCTTTAATATAATGTAAGTTAATACTGTTATCTTTGTGTTAATTCAGAGGTTAAGAAGCAGTTTTTGTCATTTTGTTAGCCAAATAAAAGTTTACTAAAACTTTTTCAGAACTTTATTGGAACTTAGAACAAAAATAAAGGCATCATTAGTACACAGGCTTAAATCAGAGAAAAGACATTGGTGAAGGTATATACTTAGCTGGTAAATCCATGGGTGCTTTCAATTGTCTTTCGTAACGAGTTTATCGAATAATGTGGTTACAGTCGTGATTATTGGCGTCAAGCGTCTCATAATGAGTCAAAATATGTCAAAATTGTGCTAAAATTAATATTAACTAGTGAAAAGTATACATGTTGTAGAAACTATTTCAGCAATGAATTTTGATATGAAACCACTGAAATACCTCAGTGGTTTCATATCAAAATTCATTGCTGAAATAGTTTCTACAACATAGCGAAAAAATATAACCGGTATTTATACTAATCAAACATGCTTATTGTTGAGTCATTGAGTCATATAAGGTGCAGAGCACATAGTTCAAAGAACTTTTTGCTTTAACCTTTTTTTTTTGCATTCGTTTATCGTTGTTGCTAATCATTACTATGATATTGTGATTTTTTAGAAATTACAGCTGAAAGTATGATACGAATAAACTAACAGTATGGTACGGGATTATAGAATATCAGTATGGTATGACATGCCAGATCAGTATAGTATGAATTCAATTTTATCAAACCGTATCATATTGATCTGCTATTATATTAAATATATATATATTAGCAGAACAGTATGGTATGCTTTGATAAAATCCATACTATACGGATCTGGTAGCTATACAATTTTTACATTTTTTATCGTTATATTTGTTTCCTTGAATAACTGATAAGCGGACTAGATATCTTTAATATAAGTTTTCATACATTGTAATATAGTAGGTAGTATAATATAGTAGATTGTATTGTATATTATAGTTGTAATAGTTGTAATATGAGCTATCGGCATGCTGATATGCACCACACCGGTCACGGGCCCCTTAAGGGATGAGTATTACGAGATAGATTTTACAGTTTAGTGAGAGTTACATTTATTTATTGTTTATCTATTATTTATTTCTTAATTTATTTATTGCATATGTGTGTTTATTCATTATTGCCAAACCTTGCGCTATATAATAATTGTTACACTATCAGCACAGGACCCCGGACATCTCTTATATAGGTCATAACTGGATTTTGGCCAATTTTGACCTAATTTGCTAAAAATGACAAAATCTATTTATTTAAATAACTTTTGATCCAGTGATCAGAATTGAATGAACTTTTTTTTGTTAGATGCGCCTCACTGAGAGCTTCATTTTAAAAAATGTTCATTCAAATTGGACTACTAGATGCCAAGATAATTGCCAAAAACTGATTTTTTGCTTTTCAAATTTTGGGGTTTTTGCTAAAATGCGTAACGTATGACCTCTGTACTACATGTCCGGGGTCCTATCGGCACCCCGATTGGTTGTGTCAACGCCATGCATTCACCATCACGAATACAATCAATAGATATCGATGAGTGCTAATTATTATACATAATATCGACCTAACCTTAAGATTTGTGACCATATTATCTAAGAAAAGTGATATCAATGATTAAATAGAAGGAAAAAGCTATAAAACTGCAAGGCAAAAGACCTTGTTAGAAGGATTTCTGCTGTATAATATCCACTTATCTTAATAAACTTATAAAATTCTCTTAAAAACCCAAATTATTATTAACCGAACGTTTCGATTACAACATAATTTATTTTTCGATGTTTTTATTATACTAATTTTTCTTTATTATAGACATTAACATTCAATTTCGATAATATATCAAAAATGAAAGAATCATTGCTTGAACAATTTGCTGGTCACGTAATATTCTAATGTCAATTAGCCAATTAAAAATCAGGATTAGGAGTACGTAAAGAAATTCGTTTGATTTGCAAAAATCGTATTTATCGTAAGATTTATACTAGAAATCATCTTTTTGGCCTAACAAAAAGTTTCCTCGCACAATTTTGCTATATAAGCTCTTTCTAACTACTAACATGGACCCAAACCCTAACGAAATCAATTTTTTTCTCAAAGACAATTGATACTGTAAAGTCACGTGATAGGAAAATCGATCCTACGTCCTGTCAATTTCATTGTATAGCTACCAGATCTGTATGGTATGGTATGGTGTAGATTTTATCAAATCGTACCATACTATTCAGCTAATATATAGGTTTAATATAATAGCAGATTAGTATGGTACGATTTTTAAATACTATTTTGACTATATTTATACAGTTCAGTATGGTACAGTTTGATAAAATTGCATCCATATCACACTGATCTGGTATGTCGTATCATACTGATATTTGCAATACCGGTATGG
Source organism: Gigaspora rosea (assembly GCA_003550325.1). NCBI lineage: Eukaryota > Fungi > Glomeromycota > Glomeromycetes > Diversisporales > Gigasporaceae > Gigaspora > Gigaspora rosea. The sequence continues at coordinate 5,718 of QKWP01000797.1, forward strand.
TACAAGCCGATTTTTAAAAACCATACTATACTAATCAACTATATAATTCCTAACCCTAACGCTAATATATAATACTAGATCAGTATGGTACAAATTTTAAAAATCGGTCTGTAACATACTGTTTTGCTCACTCAAACCATATTGATCTGCGTAATATTTAAATTAAATATCTGTATTATTTTATTTATATGTACGTATTTAAAACAAATAAACAAAATAAATAAAGTTATACATAATTTCTGACGAAATTTATAGTATAATAATTTAATTTTCTGCTTCGCATTTTTAATTTAATTTTTTTTTTGTTATTTATTTATTTTATTTTATATATTTAATATTATATATATATCTTATATTTTTCTACATACTGTAATATTTATTATCCCGCAAACTCTTTTTAGCCAACTACTCCCTACCAATCATGATCATAAATTGTTCAAATTTCGGTAAATTGCCTCAACCATCAAATGATTGGCTGACACGCCATGAAGCAGCACCTGCTAATTTGCCCAGTTGAACAATTTTTGCCTGACTTATTAATTTTATATAATTTTATTTAGTATTCATTATTTAATTGGCTGATATTTAGTATAACTTATAACCTAGAAACTTGAGTATAATAATTTCTGCTTAAGTATGAATTCGACTAAGTTTCAAATCATAGTTATATTAATCTTACAAATTAATTGTAAATTTTATCTGACAAAAAACTTTATCTGAGAAAACTAAACTTTAGGTTTAAAGTTATACCTTAATAACTTAATCCTGAAAAACTTTTCTTTAAGAAAATGAATCGTATTAAGATTATTATATATATATATATTTCTGATCAGATTTTTCCAAATTTAAGCTTATTAAGTTATAAACTTAAAACCCAAAGTTTAGTTTTACTTGGCAGTGCTCATATAATAGTAAAAATTATCATACTAATTCGAAAACTATTAAAAAACTCGAAGTAACTGTAATACTGTAATAGTTTTAAATTAAATTAAAAGAAGAATCTAGAATAATTATATTGGCGATCAGTACTAAATAAGGTGAAGTCGATGATAACCAAATTTGTTTATACTTAAGAAAGTAACTACTATAACATTATTGCAATGACGTATATACCATACTAACGAAATCATTATGATACTAATTTTTTTGGGGCCTTATGATTATTTAAAAAAGTGTTCTCTAAAGGGGCGTCATCGGCGCCCCCACAAACACTTGTATTATATATATGAATATATTCAATATTATGAATATTCATTATTAATATAATGAATATTCATAAATATTATGAATATTCATAAATATTATGAATATTTATGAATATTCGAATATTTATAATTTATATTCGAATATTCATAAATCTTCATATATTCGAATATATTCATAAATATAGTATATTCGAATACAAGCACTAAATCTATCATGTAGATCATATGAAAAATGATCTATGTACACCCTACCCTTAAGCAGTGTTGTCACTTGGACACCTTTTGGACATTTTGGTCATTTTTTCAAATTAAAATTACTTAAAATTTTATTAAGATAATCTATTTTAATTTTTTCACCAATGAGTCCAGCACTTAAAAAAATATATAATTATATATTTTTTTAAATTACTTTATTGATTAGTTAAACATGGGACATAGGCTTGGACGATTTTGGACAATCTTGAACGTTGAACAAAAAATATAGTATGGACACGTCCAAGTGACAACACTGCCCTTAAGTAGTTAATTTTAAAAATTAATAGATAATTAAATTTAATTATGTATAAATCTAGTACAATGTAACTAGATCTAGTACAGGTAAATCCTATCCATTAATATGATCACTAACTTCTCTTATTCTTGTAGAATACAACGAATCTTCAATATATAACTAGAAACAGAACCTTAGAATAAATTTTGATTTTGTTTGTTGGTTGATGTAAACTACTACTATTTTGTTTTTTTATTTTGCAACGTTAGGTCGAAACAAAATCTAGTACCTATAATGTCTTCATATTTTTGGTTTTTGTTTTAAAAATAAGCAACTTCTAGTATTACCAAATATGAAATTATAAATTATTATATAAATTATTTTGTTATTAATAATAAAGGTTTACTTTTATATAATACAATGAACATATTACGTATATAGAGTTGCTGGTGCGCATATAAATTCAATGGTGCACCATTGGTGCACCATTAAATTTTTGGTGCATAGGTGCACCTAGTGGTGCACCATATTAAAAATTATTAACTTTACAAACCATTAATTTAATATATTGACTGACAATTTTTTTTAAAACTGTTTTAAACTTAACTCTAACGACAATGACTAGAATTAATTTGCCTGCGAAATTAGTTGTTGATAAAATAACTCCTATGAAACAGACTTGTCCGTGAATTAATCAGCCACAAAATAACCTTGCCTGAAATTAATTCTCTGCGAATTAAGTTTTCTGTGAAGTAACTATCGGTTAGTTTATTGAGACCGAGTGAACCTAATACCATTAAATAAATATTAAATAAAAAAACCTCAATAAAATCGAATTAATATACCTAAATAAAATTGCAATAAACGCAATTTGAATCTTAAAGGCAATCTGCTAATACTGTAATGATAAAAAGTAGTTTATGTATTCTTGTCGCGTCATTTCTGAATTTATGTCAATTCTGAATTCTCATTTTAGAATCGGTATCTATTTAACAATTATTAAAAAAAAAGCAAGCAAAAAAATTTAGAAATAATAATAATAATAATAATAATAATAATAATAATAATAAATTAAAAAATTAAAAAAAAATATATATAAATAAATAATAAGAGAATAAAAATGAATCAATATATGATTACTTGCTGGCAAAATACGGACAAATCCCAAATTCAAAAAAAACAATTGCTATTTGTAAAAAATTAAATCAAAAAAGTAGGCCTAAAATTTTGCAAATATGTTATCTATAATAATAAGAATATCTACTATTTGTTTAAACAAAGTTTATTAATAAAGTTTTTGAGAAATTAATTTGGGACGTATTTGGGATTTGGGCACGGACAAATCCCAAACTATAGTAATTTGGGATTTTGCCAACATGTATATATATGATCGCCTAAATATTAAATACTAGTTAAATTTTCATACATTAAAAGAATACATTCGAATCTTCATATATTTTTAATAGTTTTTGCATTCCCACGTAGAAACATCTGCATATGTTTTTCGGCAACGGCAGTAAGCTGGGCGAGTGTCAGAAGATAATTACCACAATTTTTTTTTTTAAAAAAAAATAACATAAGTTTACCTTTCCAGGTTTTTTCATGACTGTAATACTCAGCATTGTGGGTAGCACAGATTATTTCGTAAAATTTTCAACATAACAAACTTGCATCTCCAAGTTATTCCTATCTTGATTAGACATATGCAGTTCTTCTGATACGCCAATACAAAGAGCCTTAAAGGTATTAGTTTAAATTTCTCGTTACATTGAAGATCGGAATTTTTTTATACCGAATTTCATGCCGTGAATCAATAAAGTGTTGAAGAAAAAAATACCAGTATGTAGTACAAGGTAATAAATCGATTTGAATATAATGAACAAAAAAAAATGACAATAAAGAATTACAGTATTTCATTAATATCAATGAAAAAGATCAATAGAAATATCAATGTGATTATTTATAATTTTTATAATAAAATGCGTAATCTTTATTGTTAATAAATTATATAATACGCAATTATTTTTAGTACTGTAACATCTCCGTAGAAAATGATCCAATCGATGATATAATCAAATCGATGATTACATCAATTGATTTATACATGTTGATTTTAAGAATCAACTGTTTATAACTAACGTCATCGCTATGAGTAACATGATCATAACCTGAATTTTGGGGTCATCCTGGCACTATCTAACAATGTTTTGTCCAAAGATTCCATCAAACGCAAGCAAGATTTTCTTAATGTCAAAAAAATAAATAGTGTAAGTAAATCGTTACTTATTGACAAATTTACCACGAAGTAGGCTCTTATTTTTTTTTTTTTAGTAAGATAGATTTGATAATCCACGCGCACAATTCATATAGCGCATCTCATATATACTGTATAAGGAATCAAAATTTTTTCTATGAAAATTTTTTCCGCTTTAGTCTAAAAGGAAATGTGGCAGATCACGAGTACCATAAACTGCTGTATAAACAGCCCGGGTCTGGTACATTCTACCAAAAAAATTAATTAGTAAAAAAAAGAAAATAATTAGTAAAAATGAGGGGAGGGTCTGATATGTGGGGGCTGTTTATACGGCAGTTTACGGTAGATCGCAACCAATAAATAAACTTTATTTGAGTTAAATCTGATTGACTTGCCACCCTGCATCATACCAGTGTTTGGCGTGCCAGGTGCACCACCCATATTAGTGCAACATTGGCGTCGCCAAGTACCCTGCACCAGCAACACTACACGTATTGTAGCAAGTAGTATAGAACACAATTTGTGATTACATTGTTGCAATCAATTGTAATTAATTGGTATAACGTTTCGGAATGATGATCAATTTACTAATAAGGCATGACGCAAATCGTCACAAATAAAGCCTGATAATTTTTTTTGTGCTCAAAGCCAACGTGATTGTATGACTAGTATATAACAGTAATACCGTTGTTGTTTCATGCACTAGAACCTAAAGAGTAACTTGGCAAAGAATTAGAACGTAGTGAACTTTTGTTAACAAGTTTCATATGTCGTGAAGTGGCATTTGGGGATCGAAATGTGAAGATCGATTTCGTATAGATTGCCATTCTAAATCTCGAATAGACAATTTTCACCCGGTATTCAACTTTTTTTTTCAATTTTTACAACTATGGAAACGTTTTATCGAACTTATACCTTTTGCTTTTTGCCATTTTAAAATCTCGAATAGACAATTTTCACCCGGTATTCAACTTTTTTTTCAATTTTTACAGCTATGGAAACGTTTTATCACTCATACCTTTTGACTTTTTGCATAGCTAAAAAAAAGCAAAGAAGAGACAAAGATCGGAAACTAAGGAAATAAAAAAAGAACCAAGTGGGTGAGCATGCAAATACGAAAGTGGTGTTAGATTGAATATAGTGAGAGAAAAAAAGAATCAAAAATATATACTACCTGCTAACCTTTCTTTATTTCAATTTATACTGCCCGTTGAAATGTCTTCCCATAAGGTAGTATGTAGTGCCGTTTGTGTTGCCTGTTCCAAAAATGTTTTGTGATACCGCGATATCCATCCTTGGATCGTCGAGACTTTCGGTACTTCATCCTGTTCTAGTTCACCATTGTCGGCAAACTCTTTCAACCTATCATACATTTCTTTAGCCGTCATCCGATCTTTTGCATGAACGTTCCCCAATAAGAACATTTGTTCAAGCATTTTTTTTACAGTATTTGTCATTCGTTTTCCTCCACCTCGATTACCATATGCCGCATTTTCACGCAGTGCCCATCCTTTATTCCAAGGAAAGTCAACTGGTTCCGTAACCATGTAGGTACTTTGCTCTATATCTGTTCAATGTTTGTTCCTTAACGAAAGGATAATAAATATGCATGATCAATTATTTACTTACCGTCCTCTGTATCATCTCCTGAAATATCTATAGAATTTATTTTATATACACAAAATTTATGTAATCTTGAATTCAAATAATAAAATTATAATAGAATATGTTACCATTACCTATCATTTCAACATCGTCTGTCTTCATTGTGTTCTGGCTTTGGTTTTCTGTATACAAAATTTTGTATAAATGTTATTTATGCAAAGCATATATTATATTTCTTACCTTGAGGTTTTAGCAAAGTCATTTTCCATTTCGATTGAGGTTCAGTATGTGATGATATTTTTGGTTCTGGACGAAATATTTCCTCATTACACAAATTAGCAATCATGGCGGGGGAAAAGTGAACTGAAGCTCCAAAATGTGGCAACGGACGTGCTACGATGTATCCTGCTAATGAGCCCGCAATTGGCCATTGCCAAAAATTATGCTTAGATATTCCAGCGATAGTTTCTACACGTGGTTTTTTTTTTCCTTTATTTTCAAAATTTTCATTCTCGTTTTTTTTTTGGTTTCAATTTGGTTCTATATTTGCCAAATATGTACCTGCCAGATTTTTTGTGGCAGTTACAATATCAGACCCTTCTTCTAAATCGCCTCCAACACGAACATATTGGTTGATAGCATGTGCTATCTAGATGAAAAGAATAAACAGGTATGATTTCAACTATATATATATATATATATCTTTTTTTTTTCCCTATAAATATAAAAACTTACTGCAGCATGGTGAGAATCAATTGTAGTCTTCGCTTCACCAGGCTCTAGAAATAGCCATTCACGAACCTCGACACTGTACCAATCAAACCAATGGGCCACTATCGTCATTAGCTCACTATTATGATAGTGTGGCCCATTATCCGAGATTATTTTTATCCACTTTGGTTTATTTTCAATGCTGTTAAACACAGCTTCGAAACAAGATGCTGTAAACCATGCATCTTGTTTCGTATCTGTGGACCAATGATCGTAGGCACTGATATTTAAAAAACCTACACCATTATCTTTAGTTATTATTAAGATCGTATGCAGTGTCCAACCTCTTTTACCGAAAAATTCTTGCTTTGTTTCTCGTGCTGTTTTGGGAAGGATTTTCATCTTATAATCTGTGATAATGATTGCACCTTCTGAATCAAGACTCGCCAATGATGCTTTATATTGTTCATTTAGGTAATATTTTCGAGCTTGGTGAGCAAGGAAGTATTTCAACTTTTCTTGCATTTCCAATAATTGAGAATGATATTTGTCATTACTGTTTTTTTTTATAAAATCAAAAAAGTTAGAAGTTTCTAAGCACTCCTGACAACGCAAATAGTGTGGGCTTAAACATTCTCCAAATGCGAACGGTAAACAATGATCAATGCAATTATCATGTAATGGCTTTCCATCTGATTCGACTCTCAAATGACGTTCAAAATTTCTTTTGAGGTGACGACGTAAATTTTCAATTCGTGATATTACGGGATCCTTTTATATTGCAATGATAATATGAAATTTAGTTAGAACAGTGTTGGCATTGGACATACGTCCAATGCCAATACTGCATTATAGCATTTAGAACAAATAACTAGTTAACATGTGCACAATATTATGACTAACTATTTGTTCTAAAATAGTATTTATTATTATATGGTTTATTACATATACTTACTAAGACTTCTTTTATTGTAAATATTTGCCGTGCAAGGGCTAGTAAGTCTTCGAATACTTCAAATCCATATTCATTGCAAATAATACATAATCCACCCAAGTCTTCACGATATCGAATATGGCTACAATTGGCTAAACGGGTCATAAAAGAAGTTCGCCGCATTCCATTTGGATATGTTTCGTTAAATTTCAACCACAATGCTTCTTTTAGGTCTTGCATATATAAAATAGGAACTCCGGTTTTGGTATCAGTTTTATAAGAACTTTGAGCAACATTATTTTTATCTTGGAAAAAAGCTAGAAATTGCATTTCTTTAATTTCATCCATTCTTTGAACAGATTTTTTTGGACCTTGAATTTGTAATGCACCAGGTCCATACAGTCGAGAATGTTTACGTGCAAGTTCTACTGCATGTGGACTAATCTAATAGGTTTATAGAATTTGGAATTAAAATGCAAGAATTTAACTTTGGTTAAGCTAACAAAATTTATTCTATTTTCAAATAGGGTCGAATTAATAATCTTTATTATAAAATATTTAGATTCTATAAAGTAAGGTTTTAAAACTCTCTTTATTTCAAGCTTCAAAATTTTTAATTACAGTTGATTTGTCAAATTTTATTATTACAGTAGTGCACTATCTGAAATACCCTAAAACGCCTATAAAATCTTATCGGTGACGTATCTGACTAATTGGTATGGACACGCATATGTAATTGAGAAATTAGTTAAGGCAACATAAAAAAATGCCATTCATTATACCCTGGTCGTTATATCAAAACTGTAGAGTATAAATTAGTTATACAATGGGTTCTATGTTTATAAGTGGAATTTCATTCCACTTATACCCATGCATCCAGTGTATAACTATTACAAATACCCGGGTATTATCCTAGTAAATGCTATGTAAATATCCGGGTATCTTGTATAAGAGATAGTGAAAAAACGGGTATTTCAGGCAATGCACTATGGTATTGTTTTTTTTTTTTTTTGGCTCTAAAATCTTTCTATTGAAAAAATTTGTTAGTAATATTATTTCCTGAATTTTAATTTTAAACTAACCTGAAGTTTTTTTTGAAGCTGTGCGTATTTAAATCGATCTGCTATAATTGATAATATTCGTGTTTTTCCATTTGGGCCACGTTTATTAGACATTAGAGCATTTCGAAAACTACTCCAGAAAATACTTCCAAAATTATCCGAATTTTCTAAATCCTCTGAATCTTCCAAATCCCCTGAATCATCCGAATTCTCTAAATCTTCCAAGTCTTCCAAATCAATATATAAGTGCCCAAGTTCATATAACATTTTCAAATTTGCTTTATCTGTAGTTGGATCTTCTAATCGACTCCAAAATTCTTTTTTATTTTCTGATTTGGGATATGGTGTTATGTTGGTACATCCACATGCACGTAACATTGCTCTCCAAGCACGCAAGTCAGTTTTATTCAATTTATAAGTACGTGGGTATATCATGGCAAGTGCATGATGGAACTCAATTATCGAATTTTCTTGATGCATCCAAGTAACAAATAAATTTTGCCAATCTACTAATAGGCTAGTTGCTATTCTACGTTTTTTTATTTGTTGTTCGAATATTGCTTCCATTTTACAAGAATCATTCCATTCATGTGAAGTGCAAGTTATATTAGGATTAGAATTCGCCAAACTTGTTTGAATCGCATTTTGAACAACTGGGTGATTAAATCCATAAAGTGTTTTGCCATCAAAATTCATTGTAATTCCAGCTTGTGACCATACACCATTAGCAGATTGATCCTCGAAGTGCCATAATAATCGATCCCCTTTGTAAAAATCTAGTGTGTATATATTATTATCTATTTTTTGTAACGCGAGAGTTCTTTGGCTCTTTTTTGTTAGTATTGATGATGTAAACTTTCGGTCTCCAATTTCTGATACCACTACAACATAATTTCCAATATTTAAAAAAATGGGCATAAATGTAATACCAGTTAACAATTTATCTACTATTTTTTTGTCATTAAATCCAAGAATCGCGGGCCCTGAATAAGCTGTCCTTGTCTTTTTTCCAAATATCATGTGATATATGCTGTTAATAGCTTGAGAAGGCGTTGAACAAACCTTACTTGTTTCGCTACCACTAACACAGACAAATCCAGGTTGCAATCGATTTTCATCACCTTGAACTACTCTTAGATAAAATTGGCGTTGGTTAAGTATAATACTAATGTGCATATAAAGTCGATATGGGACAGAGACTGGAACATTATCTTTGTCATTAGATGATCTAGGTGACCACCAATCACGAGCATAAAGGCCATAATGTAGTTCCGAACGTATTTCGCCTTCTATAAGTAAACAAACACTTTTGTAAGTCGAGTTATTCATAGTTTATTAGGTATATAAGAGTCGGTTTTGGCATTTAGAACCGTAAAATTTTATTTAATTAAATACGCGTCGCATTTTCTTATTAACGTCGATCATTTTTACCCCATTGGGTCACGAATTTTCAATTAAATAATTATTTGTTTTAGAATATTTGCTAAATAAAAATATATTTGTACTGCCTAGACAAATTTCAATCATCCTAGGCAAATTAATGATATATAAGTAGATTTTTTTAATATAATACAGTATGTAGTTTTAAAGTTTCACTACCATAAATAGAAGGGTTTGACCTATATGGCATAAAATTTTGGCTGAAACTGGTTGCATTCTTAAAAATCCTTATTAGTAGCATATTTTGCCTCTATATAAAAATTTGTTTGTATGACAATTATATATGAAAATGATTGATATTGTACTCTACCTTTAAGATCTTACTTACTTTTTTAGCTTAAGTTATAATCAGGGAATAATTAGAATGATCGAAAATAGAGGTTTTATATTATCATTTTTAACATTGTTTGATAACAAGTATAAGTAAAAATCTTGTGAAACCTTTGAAAGAAAATGATATAAAAAAAATATAACAGGGCCAATCAAATTTTACTAAATTTTGTAGATCATTCTAGATCTTTGATCTCAAATAATCTCCAATTTGGAATATGCCCTGACTATATTTAGTTTACACAAAATTTTATTTGTTTAATTTTTATTAATCTTTATTAAACTTACTAATATTAATTTCTGAAATTTTGAGATTTTCTTACAAAAATATCTACTGCTAGTACATTTTAATACAGTCTTTTGATTTTTGAGCTCCATTTGTATAATCATTGAGCTCTATTGGCTTCATTGCCAACCTTTATCTTTTCTAATAGTACTCTTTAATTTTGGCTTTGTAAAAACTTTATGCCACTTCCAACTTTTCAATATTTTACAGTAACTTGCAAAAACACAAACCTTTTTTGACCTTCTAATATCAAATTAATATTATTTAATTTTAATATCTTACCTTTAAAAATTATTTTTTTAATTAGTGTTTTTTTGCCAAAATACACTTGCCAATTAAGCTGACTAATTTCTATTGCAATAATCTTTTCATTTTTTTTGTATTAAAAATTATTGACTATAAAACAAATTTCTTGGTTTTCAGAGTTTCAACAAATTATAGCATTTTTATCAAATTTCAAGTCAGAATAAACAAAAAAAAACCAAACTCTTATAAATATCAATAATATACTAGGCTAATGTGCGTCTGGAGCACATGACAATCATCGTATAACACAAACGCGAAAGTTTTTGTTGTACTAAATTACAAATTTGAACATGCGTGCGGACGGACAACTTACATTTCTAATATGATCTTCATAATATTTATGTGGATGCATCAAAAAGTAAATACTGGTGGCGTAAAGCATCAAAAACGAAATGTTTGTATTACTGTGTCTAGAAATTAAGAACCGCACCAGGGGTCTAGACACTTTTGCAGTAACATGACGTGGCGCATGAGAATTAACCAATCGGAGAACGTAAATTTTGATCGTCCCGGATCAGTCCGACATCAAAACAAAAGAGAAAAGAGCGAAAATACTCAAAAACTAGTGTTTAAATCGGCCTTAAAAACCACATAAAAATGTCCGGAACGCGATTTTACACATATATAGGGACCTTCTAAGGCTATATACACGAACCCTAACCCTAACCTTAACAATAAAGCCAAAAAGTTAATCCGAAGTAGGGTGTCCAGGATTATGATGCGACATAATATGCGCATAATTTGACCTGTACCGCATATGCATTATGCGTCACATAAATTTGCATAATTTGGGTCATTCCGCATAATAATTCGCATAATATGAGTGTACAAGTTTTTGGCCAATGAAATTGCTCAAAATAGAATAAAAAGTTAGAGTTGGAACCGATGTATTTTTTCACTAGTTTAAACCAAGTTGATCGGTTTAGCATATGAAAATAAAACTGGTTCCAAATTCTAGATAGATAGGACAAAATGACCAATCATGACACTTTTAAAAATTTCATTGATCAATTTTAAGCGGCCTCTGTACAATGTACTTAAATTAATATACAAGATAACATAACCTAAATAGATATTTAAAAAATCTAATATTAGATATCCGAGAAGTCGCGCAATTTTTTGCATATTTTGTATAATTTGTGGTATATCGCATAATATGCTGCATATTTTAAGCTAAAAACTTGCATAATTTGCATAATTTACAATTTGCCACATGCATAATTTGGCCATCCTCACATCATAATCCTGGGCACCCTAGACTGGCCCTATTAGGATCAGCAATGCGCCACATTATTACGTGACAGTGGAATTTTGACGGGTAGTTAGCTAGGTTTTTTCACAGGAGTAATACGTTTATTTAATTTATTTTGTTTTTGTAATATATATGGGATGTCCGGATTTGTACGTCTGTGCTCCATTGGCACGTTGAATTGGCCCGAATTGGACTGTTTACCCGGATATTTTGGACTATAAATGGACCACGGGTAATTACACAAAATAAAACGTGTTCATACATACCACGCAAGCATCCACTTATTTGCTCAGGTAATACAAGCTCCTGGAGAGGAAATAGCCAATCGGAGAGAGCAAATTTTGACTATTCCGGATCAGCCCGACAAAGAATTCGAACACGCGTAAAAGATAAAAAAAGCAAAAATACGCAAAAACTAATGTTTAAATCGATCTTGGTGAACTAATTAAAAATGACGGGAATGAAATTTTATTTATATTAAACATTACTCTAACCTTATAGCCTCTAACGTTAAGACCCTAACCCTAAATTTTATTTCACGCACTTAGTTTATTTACAAAATCGGATTTTCTTTTTTTGGGTTGTGTTACCCGCGCAAATAAGTAAAATGGCCACGCAATACACGTATCAATACCGTAAAACGTAATATACGTGCCATTCTGTCACGTTTTGGTTCATGTTGCCTTTACGTGCCACATGACACATTGGGGTGCGCGGTATACTATGTAAATCAAAACTATATGTGGTCATATAATAAAATTGATTAATGAATTTTTAAAACAGATGTACAGCTCCAATGGTTCGATAGTTTTGGATAAAACTTCGCNCAATGTACTTAAATTAATATACGAGATAACATAACCTAAATAGATATTTAAAAAAATCTAATATTAGATATCCGAGAAGTCGCGCAATTTTTTGCATATTTTGCATAATTTGTGGTATATCGCATAATATGCTGCATATTTTAAGCTAAAAACTTGCATAATTTGCATAATTTACAATTTGCCGCATGCATAATTTGGCCATCCTCGCATCATAATCCTGGACACCCTAATCCGAAGACGCCACACCACGTGATGGTTACGTTACTGCAAAAGTGTCTAGACTCCTGGTGGGGCCAGAAATAAAGAGTCCTTCGCTACGCTCCGGACCAATAAGATAAGATAACAAAAGATGATTGGGCCAAAGTATTGGCTTTTTGGGTTAAAATAATATTATGATTTTGGTTATTAGCAAATAAATCATTAATCTCCAAAAGATTTTGCAAATGGTTAATTGTTTCTTTCTCGTCAAGAAAAAAAAGTAAACATTAATGACTCAGCAGTAGTTAACCCGATTCCAAATCCGACGAATTCCAATAGGAAGACTAATTCTTATAGCTTTGACTAGGGTAAAATTTGATGTCTTTACCTGAGTGATCTATTTATTAGTCTAAGGTTAGGGCAACAAGCGAAGTAAAAAATAAAGTTTAAAAATAAAATTAAACCCGCAAATACCTTCTAATTATCTGTTATAGATAGTTTATATGGTATTACAGGTTGTTCGTACGTTAGTAATAAAAATCTTATTTTGTATAATTAAGAACCAATACTTTAATTTTAATTGAAAATCTTAAAATCAACCGAAAAGTTCCGAAGGAGGTTTTCCTAGTTTCCATGTAGTCAAATTAAATTGACCACTATCGGTAGTCAAAATTTTCAAATTTTAGGTATTTTACAAATGCGTCATTATGTCGAATTAATAAAACAAAATTCATCGAGTTTGGTTGGGTGGATACTGAGATATCTTTGCCCAAAAGTTTGCCGCAGCTGTTATTTTGATAGGCGTTTTGGATTTTTTCAAAACCTTAAACGAAGATATCTCAGCACCAAATTAATCAAATTAAATGAATTTTCTGATTTTGATTTTACAAATCTGTAGAATCAAAATAAAAAAAAGTTCGTTGAATTTGGTTGGATGGTTGCCGAGATATCCTCGCTCAGGTTTTGAACTTTTTCTGCATCTATTGTTTTGATAGACGTTTTGAATTTTTTCAAATATTTTATAAAGATATCTACCTAACCAAATTGAATGAGCTCTTTTTTTAATTGATCTACAAATCGTAGGATCAAAATAAAAGAAGTTTATTAATCTTATTAAGTGAGTGTCGAAATTCTGTGGGGTGTGAATAACAAAACTCGTGGAGGCCGCCTTTTTAAATTGTACAATAAAAATTTTGTAAAAATTTTTACAAGATATCTTTATACTTACCTAAGCAAATTAAATGTATCTTTTTAATTTTCATTCTAAAGATCTCACAAAAACAAAAGTTCGTTGAATTCGTTTAGATATTCATTGAGATACATTCATTCAAAGTTTGGTAAAAACTCAAACTTCTTGATAAAGTTAACAGTAAAAATTCTAAAAACTTTGAGCGAAGACATCTCGAAGACTAAGCAAATTCGATTCAATCTTAGAATTTAAACAAAAGAAGTTAATCGAATTTGCTTAGGTAATCAATGAGATAGATATCTTTGTTCAAAATTGGTAAAACTCAAAACGTATAATTATGCTCGTTACGATAGTAAGGGACTATAAAATGTTGAGGTATCAACCATGATATGAAGTTTTTAATGTGTGTTTGATTATTATAATTGGCGTTGGGCTAGTTATTTACTGCGTTATGTGTCACATAGGACGAAGTTTTTATCGTGTAACGAATAAGATATAACAGACTAAATATGCGTTAAATATTTATAGAGCGTAATTACAGTATATCTTCCATGAAAGTATAAAGCGACTCTCGCTTTCCAATGTTGGGTCAGATTGTGAGTAATAAATGAATAAATAAATTATTCTTTTCGCTTCAAAGTACATGTATAGCCAAATTAGGGATATTGGGCATTATACCTAGCACAAGTGCTTCTGTGCCTATGTGTGCAAAGTTTCAAGCATTTTGCAGACACGCATGTAAAGCTATAGGCATTTTGGGCCAAGCACTTTGTGCCCTATTGCCTAACAATTTAAACCAAGCCTTTATGCTACGTACACAAGTTACTCAACTCATCACTTTGCGTCTGTATTTACAAAAATTCCTAGCAATTTTAGGCCGGATATTTTGCCCTGCCTTGTTAGGAATGAACGTGTACCGAGCCTGCAGACCTCTAATCCAAATCTAATGAATTTGTGACATCTCTAACCCTATGTAATCAACATCCATTTATCAAATGGGAGATTCTATTAAATTTAACCCAGAGTTACGATTGTAAACCTGTGCATGCATGCGTAATGCTTTGCCAACCGACCTTAACAGTAAAAATGATCTTTTTGCTAAGAGTAGTTTATTTTAGACTAAAAGACACCTTAAAGAGCATGTTGGGAGGATAATAGATATTTTCTCAGCATATATTTTTTACTTGTTCCAGATGTTAAGATAATGAATTTTATCATATGTTTGTAGTCAATATGATAATTTGACACCTTAACAAGAAATGGTCTTCATTAATTATGAATGCAAGGAATACTTGCATTTATCTTTTCAGTGCACTGGGTATTCAATTCAAAGTCCCCATCATGATTATTGAATACTAGGTTTTGAACTTTAATTCATATCCATAAATTTGATTGATTGAAATTAAGTGCACCAGTAATTTTATATAATTTTCTGATCAATGGACCTGGACATCCAATGTTCAATAAAAATCGTTAGATCATGGAAGTCCAACGTTCAATAAAAACCATCGGACATGATAATATTGTCTATAAGACAATATCAGATGAACAAATGCCTCATGTCAATCAGTGGCACTAATATTAGATACATACGTGAAGAGTGGATTCGGGGTCTCTCCTACAGCTAAGATCTGGACTTATTCTTAGGTGGATTTTATGAACCCATTACATGAAGGCGATGAATCGCATCGAGGGCTTTGCTACTACGATTAGAATCTAATATAGTATGGCTATTTTAACAGTTAAGTATTACAAGACGTCTATGACCTTCATTCAACGCTGATCACATGATGTGTTCTTCAGTCGTAACATGTGCTGATGTGTCAGTAGAAACCAAATAAATTGTTTCTAAGTAAATTTTTTTAAACTTTAGATTAAAATATTTTTAATAACTATTAAACTAAACTTTGATAAAAAGTTTTTTAGTATGATTGGTTTAATATTAGTTGTTAAGATATTTTAAACTAAAAATGATTTGCTTGGTTTCTACTGACATATAAATAAACTCTCGATCATGCGATAAACTTAAAATAGAAAATTTACAATAAATTAGAGTTTATTTGTACTTCCTTCACATTTACAGTATATACTGAAATTTCTAAGTTGATAACGTACTTTGTAGGGATTGGGCCCGGGTAGAAATTGTTACTATATAACTGATAATTACC
This sequence comes from Gigaspora rosea, assembly GCA_003550325.1. Taxonomy (NCBI): domain Eukaryota; kingdom Fungi; phylum Glomeromycota; class Glomeromycetes; order Diversisporales; family Gigasporaceae; genus Gigaspora; species Gigaspora rosea. Next base: position 21,974 of record QKWP01000797.1, read on the forward strand.
TGAGATATATAATAATTTACCCGAATAACTAATAGTGCCAGGGTAAAGATTTTCCGATCTCTAGTATTTTGCAAGCTGCGGCCGCGAAATTCATTACGTAACCAGCATTTTTTGGATCACTCTGGTCGACTCTTATACGATTGTTCTCGATAGACTTCGCCATGAGCTAAACCAGACTAGAATTAGCATTTATCGTTGTTAAAAATGCCATTTCTGAGTGTCGATCAAATGTGCAGAGTCGCTGCGCCACGTTACTACGCGCCAGCGCAGGGAAGACGATTTTCTGCAAAATACAGAATACCTCAGATTTTGCAAAAAATTGCAGAAATTGGATTTTATCAGCGTGGTCATCGAAAAGCTTCGGAGAACATTAGTATTAAACCGAGTTTTGAGTGCAGAAACAGGGTTTTTATTGCAAAAATTTTTATTTTGCAGAATTTGAGTTTAATCACCGCAGAAAATCATCATCCCTGCGCCAGTGGCGAGTAGGTCACGTTTTCCCTTTTACAACATATTTGTGATTATTTAAGGTATGTGATTGTATAATGCATTTATATATATGAATTAAGTTGAATTAAATTGTATTAGTTGAACTGTAGAAGCAAGTTAATTAATTACGATTAGGGTCGATGATTCTCTATGGTGATATAATTAAAATTAAAGATTCTCGCAAAAAAACATCGGTCTTGATTAGGCCTATGTCTTTGCAATAAGTCATAGCTAAAATAAAAGTTTAATATACTATGCACCTTTAGTTGAATTTTAAACGCGAAATAAGATCATGTCGGCCTTCAATTCACGTAATAGAATCTAAAAAAACAAAGTGCGTACGTTTCTATGTTTGAATTCGAAGAAACCACTGCTACGAATGCAATATATTAAAGGTAAAAACATTTGTTATAAACGTACCTATGGTGTTTTGTATCTTTGTATACAATCTCAAAAACTTGACTATTTGGCAGTGCCTTCTGATAGATCAAGTGCAAGCACGTGAAATTTCACATGCGTATAGTACGTCATATATTAGCATTTTAATATTTCAGAAAACTCTTAAGTTTTTTTATCAAAGAAAAGCATCAGAAAATGCTTTTAGTAGGCAAAGAAGCATAAAGATTTAAACAAGGATTTAGTAATATTTACTGATAAAAGTATCTTTCACTTTGAATCAATGACTTAAAAAGCTTGGAAATTTTTCGAAGAAGGAAAATGATCTGTTTTGTCAAATATCAGTTGAAAGTTCAAGTTTGAGGCGGTTTTTTTCCTTGGGGTTTGGCAGGTTATTTTACCTTATGTATAATTTTAATATGAACTATATGATTACCCTGTATAAAGTACACCTTTTAACTTCTATTGAGGATCTTTTTGGTAGATGTTTCGGTAATTAGATTTTGCAGAAGAATAACAACTTGAAGCACCATTTAAAAAATCACAAAAATATAGAAAAAAAAAACATTGAAATTTCTCTCCTGGCTATCAATATTACTAGATCAAAACCTGATTAAAAATGTTGAAAAACTTATAAAAATAAATTTAGCAAAAAAAAAATAAAAATAAAAAATTAGAACAATTAAGAGTTTGAAGAATGAAATAACGAAGAAATGAAATCACTTATCCAAGAAATATGCAATTAATTTAGTTAGCATAAAGAGTCATGTAGGACCCTAATTGAAAGTGATATACAATGCATTAATGTTTCATGTACTATACTTACTGTACATACGTATTGTACGTGTAATAGCATGTACTTTTGATAAAAAAAATTTTTACCTACCACACCTCCGTGCTGAGTTAGAGATGCGGGAAACTTTTGTCGACACTGTGGCGTGTGGTTATAAGTAAAGAAAAAAAAAAAAAAAAAAAAAATAAAAATAAAATAACAAAAAAATAGAAATAAAAATAAATAAAAAAATAAAAATAAAATAAAAATAAAAAAAATAAAAATAAAAATATAAAAATAAAAATGAAAATAAAAATGAAAATAATGCCTCAAAGAAAACTCTCCAAAAATAAATACATACATTCTATGATACAAAAATACGTATACCCAGGTAGTGATGGGACCTTCGAGTTTTTAAATTAATAATGAAAAAAAACTCAATTTTAGTTATTAATACTTTCATTGTTAAAAAAATTAATCCGTCATCATAAAAAAAAATCGTAATGAAATCAAACTTTAAAAATTCGAATTTAGAAGATATTGACAAATATATTCATAAGTAATGAAGAAATTATTCCAAAATGTACAGTAGATATTTTTGATTCTAAATGAAAAGACTATTCTCAACATGTAGATAATTTATTTTTAAATATATATATATTTTTGTATCATAAATGTATAGACTTTTTAGGCTCACATTACTGCATTATAAGTAGTTTTTAGTTAATAACTCGACCAAATATATTAATTATTAACTCGACCAAATATATTAATTATTAACAATTCAAGAGGACCCAGGAGGTCCCATCACCAATTCCAGGAATTTCTTAAATGACCATTCAATAAATAACTTTTTATATCTTTAAATTCTTCATTAAAGCTAATATTAGTATTATAATCGATTTATCGGATTAACTTAAAAAGAATTCGAATTATTCCATTCGAAACCAAAAATTTTTGTCTAAAATGATCGGAGAGATGCAATTTCATCAATTGAAACATGGTTTTTGATTAATGAAATAAAACAATGGATTTAAGTAATTAAGAGAATGAATTATCAAACAAAGTTTTTCCATGATTCCGGAATTTATCTAATTTCAAATAAAAAATGCTTTTAATTCCCGAAATCTAGAACTGCATTTATCTTAATCGCCGGAGTTTAATGCAATGTAGTTATAGTTTAATTTATTACAGCATGAAAGAATGCTTAAATACAAAGTTTGATCGGAGTTTGCGTCCGTCTGCGCGATAGTCAATCAGTAACATATGTACATACGTACATACGTCTGGGTACGTATTTTCGTTGTTTACGTGGAACATATTGTGAAATCTCCGAATAATCACGCAAATGACGTAACAAAAAGCTTGGCTGATTCGCCAAGTATAATTCGATAAGAATATCCTTAAAAGGATATACGAATATCTAAAAAAGTTGAATGTTAAGAACAATATTTTATTATGTAAAAATAATTCAAAAATATTTTTTATGTATGTAGGGGCGTTGTTATTAATTGTGCTGCAAATTTAATAAAGGTAATAACCGATAAACCAATAAAATTTATCTTGATCGCCACAAAATAAAGTGGCAATGTGGCGCGTGGTGATACAAATCATGCAAATTTCCCGTGATTGACTTGATTGCTCGGAATTCTAGCTATTACAGTATTAGTGTGATTTCGATTTTGAAATTCCAAACACTGGTACGTACGTACGTACGTACGTATGAACATACCTCTATATGTATCACATATCAAGTACCTACATTTAGGCAACAAGAAAAGATATGTTATCACGTGAATTATTATATATATTAAAAAGTCTTTATCTTATGCGTTGTTAATCTTTTATTTTCTGATGACCTTTATCACAAAATGTTACGAATTTATATGTGTGGCTAGTGGGTGGCCGATGTAAATTTGTAGCATATACATGTACTGTACATATCGGTTATAAAATTCCGTAATAAGCCGTAGTACAGAATGATCAAGATAAGTACTACATAATGAGTCAAAATATCAGACGAAACGATTATAAATAGACGACGTTTATTCTTACTGCCAGAAATTATCGTGAACAGATTTTTTCGTGATCCTCGATAAATAAAGATTTAGAGAATAAAAAATTTATGGTTCATTTGTAAAATCATGGCATCAACAGTTAAAAAACAGGGGCTTTCAATCGATTCTTCACCTGAAGGAATTTATTGCGAAAATTGCGCTGATAGATCGAATGGCGACAATCAAATTGAAAATCAAGAAACTTTTGATTATATAAAATCATCAACAGAAACTCTTATAAAAATACCATTTCCTCCAACTATAAAACCAGATGAGTTAGTCCTGGATATATTAAAAAGTAAATCTAAATCACCAAAAATGTTGAACGAGTTTTTTATTTACCGGAAAGTATTTGTTCAAGAACTCCGAAAACAAAATTTAAAGTTGAAGATGACTAAAGCATCAAAGTTATGCTCAAATTCATGGCATCAAGCATCTTCAAATGTGAAGAATGAATATAGAAGACTTGCACGGGAAGTCGAAAAACTTTACATAAGAATTAGAAACGACAAATTATTTAACAATGATGATCAACGTAAACATTTTACAAATACAGCCCCTGTTAACTGTACCCCTGCAATTTCTGATGTCATCGGTAATAATAGTAATAATGGTAACAATATCCCTATTTCACCATGTGCATTAGAACAATCCATAAATGATGAGAACCCATGCTACCCATACTCACACATTTATGTACCATGTTCATCAATCTCATCAATCTCATCAATCTTTTACACACCGTATTACACTTATGATAACGTATATATGCCAGTTTACGATGGTAACATGTACCTTTCGGATTTTTCACTTGCGTTGCCACCTTTCCAATCCACTTCTTTAGAACTTTTTCCTTTACAACCAAATAACTTTAAATCGTACATGACAAATGGAAATTTATCGGATAATATTAATGCTAATTCGTATTCTAATGTTACAGATTTCACAACACAAACAATTTCAGTCGAAGAACCTTTGGCAAATCAGAATAATTTTTTCGATAGCAACATTTTTTATGAAATGGTTTAGAATGAACGATTTAACATTCTTTTTTTTTTTTTTAAAAAAAATATATATATATATATACAGTATATATATATATATGATTTGTATTCGACAAATCATAATATTTTCGATATCAATCGTAGTTAGTTTTATTATCTTAACCGTTACGGAACTTGAAATGAATTCGAATCATTTCATTTCCTTTAAAAAAAATATATATATATTAAATATACTTTAGATTAAATATTTGTAAAAATTTCGTTTTTGCTATTAACATAAAATAGATTTCGCTTCTTTTATTATCAGAAATTTAAGCATTCTTAATCAAAAAATTATATATGATTTATTTTATTTTACAAATGAAAAAACTTAAACGATCTAAGTACTTAAACAAAAGTATATATATATACTATGAAATACAAAAATTACAAAAAAAAAAAAGAAAAAGAAAAGATATATGTAATATATGAACAAGGAATTGATATAGTTTTTTTTTCCTGATAAGATCAAGAAAAAATAAGCTTATGAAAGTTATGAAAAAGTTATGTTAAAAAAATATTCGAAAAAAAAACCCAATAAAAATAATAAATTATGCTGAATTTTCTTAAATATATATATAATTATACAATATTACTATAAATAAATGATAAAGATAATACTAATCCACCAAAAGTTTCAAAAGTTTGAAACAAAGAATACCAAAAAGGTTAGGTATATTATTTAGATGGTTTGATTTTGGTGAAAAAAGTCACACGTTACTGTCAGTGTTTAAAATTCAATTATGTTCTCAAAAAGAACATTTTTAATTTCTTAATGTTCTTTGTAAAATTTTAATGTTCTTTATATAAGAAAATTAAAATTTTTTTTAATTTTTTTAATATTAAAAGAATTTATTGAATGTTCTCAAATAGAGAACATATTTTAATAATTTATGTTCACAAAAATTATGTAATGTTCTCTAAGAACACTGAGAACATTGAATTTTAAACACTGGTTACTGTACTGTATAAAAATGAATGATGTATTTATAATAATAACTAAAATCCCATATTATATATAACTTATTCAGTGTTCATTGTGTTTAAATTCTGCTGCCAAAAAAAGTATTCGTTGTCAAAGTTGAAGTTATCATTATCATTATCACCAAGAAGATTAACATGTTCAGTATAAAAATTATTACATTGAGGTTCATAAAATAGATCGTAAGGATTATATTCAAGACAAGGAGTAGTAGGTAAATAAGGAGAATAAATATGTTCATCGGTTATATTGATAGAATGTTCATTAAATGGTAATTTTGTAGATAATCCTTTTGGTTCTATTGGAATTGTTGTTGGTTTTTCCGATTTCATTTGAGATTCTTTAAATTTCTTTGATTTTTTGACGCAAGAAGATTTATTATTATTATTATTATTATTATTATTATTAGACAGATCATTTCCATATGCTTGATGATGTAAATCAGCAGCTTTACTAGCAAGTTCTTTATAATATTTTCTAACTCTTTCAGGTTCATTTTTCCATAATTCAGCAATATGTTTTGAAATTTCAGTCATAGGATAAGTTCTTCCATTAGCTTTTAATTCTTCAACATAAGCTTTTCTATAAAAGAACCAACCATTTGCAGCTTTAGTTTTAAATCCCATATTTGGTTTGTTTCTTAAAAAAATATGTTCATCAAATTTTGGAGGGAATGGTAAACTTTTTAAAGGTTCAATTTTATTCGGACCACGTACTCTCTTTCGTAATTCACGTAAAAATGCATTATCTTTTTCATTAGGTGCTGAAGGATTTTCTTCAAATATAAAAATCATTGTTATTATTTAAGAGAGTAATAGAAATGAGTATAACAGATAACAGATAAAAGGTATAAATATTTTTTAATTTTATATTTTATATAATATTAAAATTTTTTGGATAAAAAAAAATTTAATAAAGTAAAAAAAGTGGGTTATTTATTAAATTTTTTTAAATTTTTTTTTTTTCACAATGTTTTGCATGAATTCAACTTTAGGAATCTAAACAATGCTATTACACAACATGGCGAATTTTTATTAATATAGTAGAATATGGTAACTTATTCAGTCAACACTTCAAGAAAAGATCATCTAATCATAAGTTAGACGTACTATACTGGAGCTGGTTTTCCGAAAAAAAAATTAAAAAATAAAATACAGTAAAAAAAAAAAAAAAAAAAAATTAAAACCAATCATAATTATTTACATATAAAAGTATTTTTTTTGAAATTAAGTTTGGTAATTTATCAAAAGTGTATTAACATACTATATATATTATATTTAATATTATATTTAAAAAATTTAAAAAAGAAGAAAGAATATTATATTATTATTATTATTTGGGATTATTTGGAATAATAATTCTATTACGACTACGACATATAATAATGCGTGTACAAAGTCTTTGTAGTCGCGTACCTTATATATTGCATACGTATTAAAAATCTTTTGGAATTAATCTACAGCCTCTTCTTAGAACATTCTTTGCTTTTGTATAGTTTATATAAAATAATCTTAGAGGCAATAATCCGTGCTACACAAATATTTACCGAATTAACGAAATTATTATAAGAATTAAATTTAATTGAAAAAATTAATCATATCAGATATAAGTATTAACTGCTTTTTTTTTTAAAATATATAAGTTATACAGTATATTATTATTACAATAGAAATTTTTTTTATTATTCTTTATTATTGATATTAATACTTATTAATGCTTATAATTCCGTTGATATCCATAGTTGGGCGACAGAGATGAGGCTATGTCGCAATTATGATTTTAATTTAGTCTACACTAGGTAAAAAGTTAAACCTTTGCCTCATCCAAATTATTTTATTATTCGGACATAAAGATCCGAACACATTTCTTGTATTTAATTGTGAAATATTGTTGTCACAAAAAAAAAAATAACCATTATTAAAAAAAAGAACCAATTAAAAAGACACTTGTGTAAAGAAAAAAAAAAGTTAACAATCAAAAAAAGATTTTCAAAAGAACTTTGGAAGTAAAGAAAATTCGGAATCAATTGAACTATTGTCCGGTTGATCAGCAAATCATTTTCTTACTAATTAGGAAAAAATTGCAATGCAAGCCAAGTTTGTCAAAAACTTGTGTTCGTACGTCTTAACTATTTTAGGGTAATCTGATTTTTACGGATAGGATGTATAAATTTTTGATACATATGCATTTACCGCGTCTAGTGGGATGTTATCTGCAGAGGAGGCGTTACTTTTTTACTACTTAACAATTAATTTCAGGAGTTTTATTTCGTAGATGAATAAAATTCATTTTAAAAAATCATTGGTAATTACCGATAGTTAAATAAATATATATATATATATAGTAGTTTTACAGTATTATCGTTGTAATAAAATAAGTAATAATGCTTATTTTGTATCCCTATTTTTTTATATTATTGCTTAATTAACTTATTATTTATTTATTACTTATTATGATTCACAAATACGTCTGATTTTAAAACTTACCACGCAAAATACCGCCATGATCACAATTTATTTCATTTTATTTTTACTTATTAGGTCAAATAAAGTTTCTCGTAACATAAGAATTTTGTAGGCTTTTTTAAAAACCTTAAAAATTTTTTTTTGGAGAAATCAGATGATTCTGAAACTTAATAATGCTGTAATTGAATGATACTCAATGTGGACTGAATGTGGAATGTGGGGTCTTTATTTATAAAAAAAACACCTGGAAATATTTAAATAAAGAATTATTTTCATATCTGATATTCCTATCGATTCTAGGATGATAATCACAAATTAATTTTTCCGATATAAATTATTCTGAATTAACTTATTAGCGTTAGTAAAATATATGCTATATGAGTGACGCCAAGGGAAAAATGGAACATTGGTTTAACATTTATTTAAATAAATATTTAAATAAATAATCAATGATTCCCATTTTCTCTTGGCGTCACTCACTCATATACAGTATATGCTATATAAAAGTTATTATTAAAATAAACTTACTTATTGGTGAAACAAACCTTATGTTGGCAAAGTGTGGATCAGTTTATAGATTCATATGATAACGATAACGAAACTACATATATACATATATTCTAAAGTCAGCAAGATTAAATAATATTACGTAAAAGATTACCAACTAATAGAATCAAATTTATATAACTTAATATACAATAGGATAACTCATTTTGTCTTAGGACAGAGTGAACCCTGAGTTGATTTTGTTGGGTGAACTCGCGTTTTTTTGGTTACTTTTTAGGAATTTGGATGTTATTTTTTTAAGTAGTGATGTGCATCAGTAACATAACCATAAGTCCATAACTACATCAGGCGCGGATTTCACCCAGTCGTTTATCATTTCATTGTCTAGATCTGCATATGCACGTACTGCTGTAAGGTACGTACAAGAACATTATATGCATCTCGTTCTGGACCAGAGTATTGAAAATCTTTTGAGTTTTTCCATTTGGTTAAGTTTTGTATTTTGTTTCACAACAGTATTATTTTATCTACAGTATTTCCATTTTTTAAATTGGTAAATGCAATAAAGATTCCGCTGTACAAAGAATTGCCAGTTATCGTTATATTGAAAATTTGTTATCTTTACATATTCAGTAACTTAAGTAACCTAACTATTATCATTGAAAAAATCAATTAGATCGTGGGATCTTGTGTAATCAAAACAATAACGATAAACTTATGACCTCGCTAACCTCGTTAAGATTATTTCAGTATTTTAGGTAAATCTTTTATTCAATTAAAAAGGTATTTTCGAGAATATTTTTTTTCATTTCATTTTTCGTTGACCAAAAAAATTAAACATCAATATCAACAACAACAATAATGTAACAATAATAGTAATATCCCTGTGATCGGTACATATATACCGGGGTGGTAAAAGTCACGTGAAATGCAAAATACCCGGGCTTCTTCTACGGTAATTTACCGTATCATATAATAATATAAAAACTTTCTAATTTAATGTATTTATCTAACTCTAATGATGACTTCGATCACGGAAAAATTAAAATACACACATGAAAAAGATATCAATATATTTATTATTCTTTATTACCGTAATAATATCTGATTATATTTTTTTCAAAATTTAATAATATTACGATAATCTTTTTTATGCATTCAATCGGATAAATTGTCTTTTTTTTAATCAATAAACTTTCTAAAATGATAAAATTTTATAACAAATAACGAAACAAAGGAAATTTTATTCCGTGTCTTTTTTTTTCCCATTATGTTGCCAAAAGTAGCATATTATCAATTACAGATTAAGCTTAAATCATATATGCTTGATTTGACAACATATATATCTGTAAACAAATCAAAATTTTAAAGCATTCATACATAAATTATTATATATGTTTTATCATAATTTCGTATATATATATATATATATTTGTATATATTTTAATACTGTATCTATTATGCTAAAACAATAAATGTTCAAATTTTTTATGTCTAATTAAATTTAAATTTCAATAATTACCAAATGAAAAAATGCTAATAAAAAACATGATAAAAAAAAAAAAATCTTGTATTGCTTTTTTTTATGATAACTACAATTATTGAAACTAATTATGTTTATTAAAAGTTTTTTAATCCTCATTTGGCTTCATTCTCATTTCCTTATCGTGATCTTCTTCATTGTCAATAAATCTAACTTGTTCATCATCATCAACGTATCTAGTTTGTTCATCATCATCAACATATCTAGCTTTTTCATCATCAACATATCTATCCTGATTGTTACGTATTCCGGATTCAAAAGTTTGTCCATGACTGTTATCTTCTTCTTCACTATCTCCAAAATGATCAACGTTATCTGACTGAAATAATGGTGTTTCTATTACTAGCTCGTCCCTAATTTGTGAAAATCATAATATTAATATCTTTTATTATGAAAAAAGATTCATTATGGTAAATAATAATAATAAATACATTTCACTATTTGAACTCTCGACAGCTGCTTTCATAGTTTTACTAATGCTCCTTTTACGTTTCAATTTTCCACGGTATACAAAGGCTGCCAATGCAATAACACCACAAATAACAATTATAAGAGTGACAGTTCCACTATTTTCATAAAAATAAATATAATTAATAATTATTAATGTTAAAATTATTTTAAATGGTGTATGAATAAAATACATACGCATTGTAATATCGATCCAGAATTTCATGAGGCACATATTTGTCTGTGGTTGTTTTGTTTGAAGCTAGAGTATTTTCATAGTTGAACTGGAATATATCGATAAAAAGTTATTAATAAGCAGAATGAATTATTAAATGGACTAGATGCAATCATAAGTTTTGTACAATTGTTCCTTAGTTGATTTTGGAAAAGTTTAAGTTTAAAAAATTTTTCAAAAAATTTTTCAAAAAATTTTTCAAAAAAATTGGTTTCATCTATCATCTAGTCCAAATATTCAATGAAATAAGAATTTTTTTTTTTTTTACTTTGTAATTAGCCCCAGATGGGAATGTTATTAATTGCGGGTTCATTCCCATAAATCGATACATCATATCCATGCTGGCTACCGGCACGTCATAAGGAACCATATGACTAGCATTGTATATAACCACATAAGTGAGATTTCGTTCTGATATCAAATGTCCATACATGGTATTGTTAAAGGCCAAAGTTGTTGTAGTAAGATTCTAAATAAATATAATATTAAATATAATTTACAATATCACACATAATTAAACATAATTAGTTAAAATAGTGTGAATAATATTGTAAAAAGAATTATATGAGCAAATTAACCTGAAAACCTTTCGCCCCATTCCATTCTAATTCTTTAATAAAAGCCTCGGTGCCTTCTTTGTTACAAATGAGATCCTGATCACCACTATTTAATAAGAAATTAAAATTAATAAACAGTAAAATTAAAAGTAATTAACTATATATATATACATACCTAAATAATAAAACATTGATTTTCTCTAAAATAGATGGCAGCAACTATTGATATTACAAATAAGCAAATTTAATGTATAGATTATCGTTGAATAACTAAATTTTAATATATGAAAATAATTACATACCGTAATAGATGGTGGACTCATGTCATTTTCAAAACCACGACTTACTGAGGAGCTACACTCTACCCATGCGGCACCTTTAGTCTCAACATGAATTGCTTGTATAACATCAGCCCGCTGTTTTAAAAAAAAAATTTTTTTGTCAAGATAAGGTTTCTTATCCTAATATAGGCATAAAAGAATGATATCATTACCTGTAAATATTTATAGACAGATGGGAGTTCATAGGGCCAGCCGAGTCCACAAGAAGGATATGAATCATTATGGTCTCGAATATCATATTGATTTAGACATGTTTCCTTATTTCCAATGCTAAGAAACATTTTAATTTAACAATCTGTACCAATATATATTATAAAAGAACAATAGGTAATGACAAATACAATTCACGACTATTTCTTAGAATCGAATAGAGGAGTTCCTCACACACATCATTATGAATAGCAAAGGATGCTTTTACAGAGGCCATGCAATCAGAGTGCTTAGTCTTAATAGTTTTCTATATGTGACAAATTAAATTAGTTACATATAACAGGCATAACTCTATATATTACATTATATATTACATTATTACTATACCTTGAAGTCTTCTCGTATTAGGTCATGATTTATCGCATAGGTGTAATAGGCATTGTACTAAAATTTTTTCCAATTTGTGAATATTATTAAAAAAATTCATAATAATTATTATAAATAATAAATACAGTAATTACGACAGTAGAAGTGACTAAAAATTATATTATCATATAATAATAACTTCTGACAATATTTATGCAATAATTTAAGGGCGACCGTATGTCAACACCATACCTGTGTAATAGGATCGACCCATCCGTTGCCTATTGCTATGCCTTTGAGATTGTACTTTATAAATACATTTACATTAATATGAATAATATCAAATAATGCTTAAAATGATACAGATTTTAAGATTATCAATTTCTTACGATTTGATTCGTTGGTGTGTTGGCTTCACTGTTGCGTTTCAAAAGTCCTGAGGCTATGTAAGGTATAAAAGTACCAGCAAAACTCTCGCCAGCAATATATATCTTGATGATAGTAAATAATAAATTATTGATTATATTATCGTATTACATCTATAAACAAAAAAATCAATTAATTTAACTTACTTCATCTTTACTATATTCTGGAAATATTTCAAAGAATTTATCAAGGAAAATCAAAAATTCATCAGGAACCTATTGTAGATACAAAATAAATAAATAAATTTAAATAAATTTAAATAAATAAATATAAATAAAATAAAATAAAATTATAATAATTTATACTATCAAATATAAATGGATCATAATTTCTAACCTGCGTTATGTTGTTTAAATAACCTGAATCATTTGCATAACTAAAGCCAGTGCCAACCGGCTGGTCAACTGTATTAAAAAATTTTTTTGAGTATATACATACACATATATAAAAAATATCGATCAATTAATGAAATCAAAGAAACGATAAAATTAAAGAAATTCAAAATCACCATAAAGCATATTAGCATATTCGTTCCATGAACCATCAATAATTCGTAAAGATTGATCACTGTTAATTCTCCATGGACCATTTTCGAGAAATACACCGTCCATGCTTTAAATTTGACTGTAATTTAATAATTATAAAGATCTTGATAACTGATTAATCTCATAAAAAATAAACAACTCACCTTGAACTAATAATAGTTAAATGCAAATGCTAATATTACTAAGAAGCTAAGAGTACTAAATGCTGCTAAATGCTATTATTCGACTCACCACCCGGGACCTTTTAAGGACTTTGACTATTAGAAACTTCAAGTGATTATAGATTATGATTCAATATCCTAGCATACACTTACCGCCATTAAGCCATATAATCTAAATCAAAAAAAAAAAAATTGTTGGAGAATGAAATAATTTGTGGAGTATATGCGCGATCTAATTAATAGAAAAATCAAACTTACTAGTCTCGATCTATCACCAATGTGACGATTATGCATTAGCCAAAAAAATATATTAGAATTGGTACTTCCATCTATTGTAATTAGCCTATACCGATTTAATTATTTACATTGATCAGTATGGTATTTTTTTTTTTTTAAATTTAAAAAAGCGACTTAATGTAGTCTTTACCCGGCGTGTGATTTGAGATTTGCATCTTCAGGAAGACCAGGTAGGGTGCGTACATAATAATCTGCAGCTGTAAAACAGAAAAACAGTATTTGTTGGAATGTAAAAAGATGCGAACAACGAACCTTGAATAAAGTCAGTAAATAGATTAAAAAAAATCTGGGCACAAACCATTAGCTGCATTCGTAGTTTTAATAAAAGTGAAAGCAAACCCTAACGTTAAGATTAGGGATTTTAAAATAAATTTCATATTGACTAACTCAAGAACTTTTAATTAGCGTTCGAATGAATCATCCTCTAAAAACCCCTGAATATTAATTTATCTCCCAATTTTGTTCTTCAAGATAACGTTACACAATGCATAAGGTTCGTCCTATTTTTTTTTTTTTTTTTAAACTTTTTCTGCGAAAAAACACTGCATGACTATTGTTATTCTAACAAGTTTATTAATTTTAAGGTTTAGGATCGCATTAAATAGGTCGATTGCCACGTGGACAATTCTAAAGGGAGTTTTCAAAGCCTTTATTTAAATCAATAGGACAAAGCCAAGTGGCTGTGTTTTAAAAACAATGTGTGCATTCAGTCACTCGCTAACTTATTTTTTCTAAACACTAGGTCAAAATCGCTGCATTCTGAATAAAATATCACGTGGGATTTTTGTGTATAATACTCACAAGAATTTCAAAATCCTGTTTTCACAGGCTATGTTTTCTCTGTGGAAAAATAAAATTACTTGCAATGACTACAAGCCCCCCGATCAGGTTATATTAAGAATTTTAGGATTTCATTGTCGGTGATTGTTTTAACGTTAAAAATAATATTTCGCGGGTTATCTCGAATATCATTTATTTTGATAAGTAATAATCAAAAAAAAAAAAGACTTTTATGTCGAGGTTTGCAAATTCAATTTAAACAGGAATAGATCAGAGTAACCATTTTGGAATTTTGGCTTTTTATTAAAATTACCAAATACTTCATTAGGAACGAAACATACCTATTGCATGTGACTTGATCTCCTTTATAACAGTATGAATGAATGATTATGCGCATAAATTAATACTGTTGATCCCTTAATGAAAAAGTCGATAGTTATTACCCACTTCTTTTCTTTTTTTTTTTTTGAAAAAAAACCTTTATTTCAAATGACATCAGATTTCTTAATTGGACTTTCTCGCGATCTTGACGCACTTCTTCAAAATGGGGATGATTACAACGTTCTCATTCATGTTGGTGAAGAACCTGATAAAAAATCATTTAAAGTACATTCTGCTATTTTACGCGCTCGATGTCCATATTTCCGTGCGGCTTTATCAAATAATTGGGCTAAAAAGGAAGAAAATCTTATAGTTTTTAGAAAATCTAATATATCACCATCAGTATTTGATTTAATTCTCAAGTAAGTGAATTAAATTATTAAATATCATTATACTTAAAATAATAATCATGTTGAATCACTTTATAGATATATTTACACAGGAATAATTATTGCGAATCCCAATGATCCCAATGTAAACATACTTAGTCTTTTAATCGCTGCAGATGAATTAATGCTAGGAGAATATATTTCACGAGTACAAGATTATCTCCTCAAAAAAGAAACTGTTTGGTTACAAAAAAATATTATTCATGTTTTAAATGCAATTTTCAAGCAAGATTCTTGTTCAAGACTTCGAGAATTTTGTCTTAATGAAACATGCGCAGATCCGAATCTGGTATTTGGTTCTGACGCACTTCCAGATTTAGATGAAGATATCATTATTTATCTTTTAAAAAGAGGTGACCTTTGGATGCAAGAAATTGAAGTATGGAATAGTCTTATTAAATGGGGAATAGCTCAAACTCCAAAACTTGAAAATCGACAAATATCTGAATGGTCATTTGATGATTTTAACACTTTAAAAAATACTTTAATTCGTTGTATTCCTCTTGTTGGATTCACAGGAATTTCTTCAGTTGACTATTATTATAAAGTACTGCCATATATAGCCATTTTACCTGAAAAAATAGCGGAAGAAATGGTACTGTATTACATGGTGCCTGGAGCTCAAGTAACATCGGCCATTTCTCCTATTCGTTTTCCTGCAATTAAATTGGATCAAAATGCTATTATTAATTCAAAACATGTAGCAATAATTTCTCATTGGTATATATATATCTAGATTTTAATGAGCTTCACAAACTTTTAGTTCGGATTGAATATTCATGCTTCTTATTTAAATCAAAGTCTGTCAAGCTAGTCCTGGATCATGTATCATTGAAATTTTTTATGTCAATCCAGAGGTTTGTGAAGACATGTCTTTTCATAATTTCTTAACATGATTACTTACCCATATTTGTTTTTACTTTTTTTTTTTTTTTTTAAAAAAAAAAAACACAGGATTGATAAAAAAGTTGGTAATCCATGCGCGTGTCGAGACATTTATGATTTCAAGTTACTTTTACGTGGATCACGTGATGGATTTAAACCATCAGAATTTCATAAAAAATGTGATAAAAAAGGCCCATCTGTAGTAGTATTAAAGATTAAAGGAACAGATCAAATTATTGGAGGTTATAATCCAGTAGAGTGGAAAGGACGAGATATTTGGGAATATACAGAAGATAGTTTTTTATTCTCTCTCGGTAATGGGAAAAGTGTAAAAAGTGTTATATTGAGTAGAGTAAAAAATGGTAATGCAAATAGAGCGTTATTTCATGGTAAATTATACGGACCAGTCTTTGGATCAAGTGATTTAGAAATGAAAGAACAGTTTAACAAAGATTATAATTGTTGGACGCAACCTAATTCTTATGAACATAGAATTACGAATGAACACAGATTTTGTGTGGACGAATATGAAGTTTTTCAAATTATTAAAAAGGAAGAGAATTATTAAAAATTACCAAAAAATATGGTAAGTTTTTGTCTTTTACAATTATTGATGCATCTGGTTAACATCGCAATTATTAATCGAACATTTTTTACTCGAACGATTAATTATATTAACTTTGTAATTAGGTATAGCATTTTATGCTAACTATAGTATTATATATTATATAATAATTATTTACATTCATATTTAAAAGTCGTAATGTGTATCTACTTGTTGTTATATAAAAAATGATCCTCAGGATTATCTATTCACTTCTAATATATATTTCTAGAAGATCGGATCTTTTAATTCAATCAGTATATTTATTTTAAGTCGTATACGTATATTTAGCTAACTAATGCGAAGTAGCAAAAGCTAATTATGCTGGTGTAACTGAAATTACGGAATTCTAATTTAATTGATTAATAAAAGGCTATTTCGATATTGTATTAACTATTCCACATGTCATGGTAACTCTTACATCTAAAATTATTGTCAACAATTACTGTAATTTGTTAATTCATATTATATAATAACATTAATTAATTTTATAATTTTTTACTTATACAGATTTTTCAACATTCCTTTATTCAAATTTTAGCATAAAATTTATTAAAATGCATAATGTGTCGAAAATTGAACATACAAAACGGTAATTTAAATATCTACCGTACAGCACGGACATTAATACCCCGGGAACGATACATTCCACGGGCAAAATCCAAGTTAGTACCCGGGTACTATACTAAGCGATTTTTCATATGAAAAATTTTTTTACATAGGATATACCCGTCGGGTATTTTACATTCCACCATATAATTTTTTTGAGGTGATGTGGGGTAGTGATTGTACCCGGGTAGAACTTGCAATTGTGTGAAATAGTAATTTATCCGGATATCCGGGTAGAGGTTTTCCCAACGGGTACAATCTCTAATGTGGGGGTACTATAGTCCGCGCTGAACGGTAATTCTGACCAATTTAGTACCGTAAAGTGCCGCATACAAGATAGGGTGGACACATTTATCCATTGGGGTGAATGGAGGACAACTCCATTGGCATCACTCCATTGCTCCATTGAGATAATTTGCGAATGGAGCCAATGGAGGCCAACTAGCTTATAATATAGTACTGTATTTGTTAATAACTAATATCTAATTCCATTGGTTCCATTGGCTCCATTGGTTTGCAATTTTTTCAATGGAGTATATCCATTTGCCACAGGGATGGTAAATGACCCAAATGACTCAAATGACAAATGGCCAGTCATTGGTCATTTCACGGCCCAAATGACTTAAGAACTCTGGTTAATCGATTATCTAATACTTTTAGCCAATCAAAATTGATTATTGTTCTTCGTAAAATAAAACGTTGTTAGATGCTATCTAATAAAAATTATTACACATGATAAATAACTGAATCATTTGATGAATGATTGCCATTTGTATTTTGGTTAAATGACTAGGTCATTTCCAGACCGGTTGTAAAACGACATTCTAATCGAATCATAAGATCAGGTATGAAGTGACAAAAAAAATAATGCATTTACTTTTTTTAAAAAAAAGTTCGTGAATAATAACTTACCGATTATAAAATGATATAAATCATTTTCGAATTTTGAATTGAGAAATAATGCAAACATATGAATTATTTAAAACATGCATTATACAAGTTTTTTTCGTGATCGGTAGGATGTCAACTCCATGCAAAATGACCTAATGACCAAATGACCCTGGTCATTTGGAAATGACCATAGTCATTTGGTTACGAGTCATTTCCAAATGAGAATGACCTCAAATGAGCGGTCATTTTGAGGTCATTTGAGGTCATTTGAAAAATTGGCAAATGACCAGGTCATTTACCATCCCTGATTTGTTAAATAGTTAGAATGCCTATTGTAAATATTGTACAAAGTGTATGCACTTTAAAATTTTTCATTTCACGATATAACCTCACAGCGCGTACTAGACCTGGGATCTACTATATGTTTAAAAATTGGTGGAATGTAAAAGACCCAGGTCTTGTACGCGGCACTTTACGGTACTTGTAAAATTTTTCTATTACCAGCATTAGTATTCGTAGGGATGCAACTCATATTGGTAAATCGCCACCCAAAAATTTTACAGATCATATGATTCGAACGATTAACGATCTAGATATAATTATGATGCACGTACGAATTCTATGTCAGGTTCGTGACGCAGCAAAATTTCTTTAAAATTTGGTTATATTAGGGTTGGGTTTGGGTCATGTGTTAGGTAGAAAGTTTATAGTAAAACTGCCCAAAGAAAACTTTTTGTTAGAGCACTAATGGCGCAAAATAGAAATAAGCGATTTTAACAAAGTTTTGAAAACCTGATCTTTGAAATCTGATTTGTGGATTAGGGGAGCTACGTCATATACTGTACGTGCAATTATGAATTGATTAAAAATTTTCATTGCTATATCAGATATGAATATTTAAATTAATGCCTTAACTTTCACAGACGTTGGTCTAAAAAAAAAAATAAAAATCATTAGCTGTTATTACAACTAGAAATATATACAAAAACATGCTATGAAAGGAGTTTGTGAAAAGGTAGCTTCATTTATTCTCTAGCCATACTAAGAGTGTGGAAAAGGCCTGATTAATAATAATCAATCCTTTATAAAAGATTTTTGCCATAAAGCAGTACTAATTCCTCATCAAGAACTAGTTGACCTTATGAGCTGAAGCAATTGCTTCAGAATCTCCTACAAACATGACAATTTACCTGACAACTTAAGCATAACCCCTGCAAAACTCCAGGGGCGACCGTCCCATCAATTTGTAGATCGTTACACAATTGACAAAGATTTTTTTATATTGTTTTACAATACTTTTTTAGGAAGCTCGCTAACTTACTCCGATATTAAACTCAAAAAAAGCTACTAAGTAAACTTGAAGTATTCGAAGTGCTCTACAACATATTTCTTTAATCCCCGTTAATCCCACGTCCTTATATTGCTATTGCCTAGCAAAGTTACTATCAAAAACGTATTGTTGAAAGTATATAAACTACTTGGTTAACTAAATTCTACTTGTCGAATTAAAATAAAAGTATGAAAAGCTAAAGGTAACGATTCAGAAAAGATAATATATCGAACATATCAGTTTATTTTATTATTATTTTATGTATTTGTATAGAAATCTTTTAATTAAAGAATAATAGCAGCTTAGCTAACTATATATTTCTTTTTTTTTTTATTTAAAATAGAAGCTGTATATATATACGTTGTATACTGTACCAAGGTCATAAATGTATTCATCAATAGAAAAATTATTGCATTGTAAAGATCGCACAAGACATTTAGTATTATGTTTTAAACTAGATATAGAGCTTTATCGTATCAAAAATTATTAAATTTTTATTATCGATAGTTAAAACTTAGTTAATTTGTTAATAAATAGATGAATTAATAACCAAATAAATAAATAAAAATACTTACTTACTGCAACCGGATTATTATAAACTTTAATATAGTCTTTAATATATAATCTTTAATTTATTT
>QKWP01000797.1:44961-55410 GCA_003550325.1 Gigaspora rosea
GAAAGAATTTTCAGAACAATTCTTAAGGGCCTTCTCTACATATTCTTTATGGGTCTCCGAAATTTTTTTCTTTTTACGATCTACTGCTCTTGCAGTTGTAGTTATACCGATATTAGCCAACGTATTCAGACCCTCGTTGCTTGTACCTACAGAATCTAAATAATATGCTAAGTCGAATTTAAAAGAATTAATTTTTGAATTATTTAATGATGCAAGAAGATAACATAAAAAAACCATTAATCTTTTCATACGCCCCATTGTCTGCTCACAATGTTCAAACGGCCAAGCTAATAAATAAAGTTGATCGAAGAAGTTCTTCAAGCTTGGGTCGATTTGTGGGAGTAATTCTCGCATTTCATCAAACAAATATATAGGGCCTTCTTTCCGCGTATGTTTTCTCTCATAAAAAATTCGTGCCATAGATCCAACAACTTCAACAAGGTTAATCATACTTACCTCCTCTTCGTCTACGGCCTCTATATCCTCTCTCATTATAGTTTCTATATCTCTTAATTCTACACCTTCTTTAATTTTATTTTCTATTTCTTCTTTAATTATGTCGTCTATATCTACTTCAATTACATCATCATCTTCAGCTACATCTACATTGGTTACTGCTTCTTCAACTGAGACTTTTGGCCGTTTTGCTTCTCTTTTTAATCTTCTTAGTTGATTTTCTACACAATTCATGTAGCAAGAATGACATAGGTAGTTATTTTTTTTCCAAGTTACTTTTAGCAAATCATAAGCTTTAGCTTCTTTCCACTTATTTCCTGTTAACGAACGAAATCTAGACGTTTCAGTGGCTCCACATTCCATACATTCCTTAGTCTCAGACATATTTTTGTTAAGTAAATCGTAATATAAAAGTCAGTGGATTCAGGTGGATTCAGTTAATATTATTAAAATATAGAGTGAAAGCTTCAAGTCTACTTAGTCGTTAGTCACGTATCTTAGTTAGAATTGTTACCCGAAGCTCCTTGTAAAACGTAAAAAAAACTTTTTTTTCTAAAAATCGCAAATTTGATTGGCCCGGGCTTTTTAATAAAGTATTGTAAAACGTATAAAAAAAAAATCGGGTGACTTGGATAATTATTTCCTAATTTGGGACGGTCTCCCCTGGAGGTCGCCCCTGGACTACAAAACACAATTAAAAAAACTACTTTCAATTCTGATAATTTCTGGGACGATGTTACACGAGTATTTATATAACTTAGTAAAATCGGAAGTTTTGGGTATAAGCAAACTTAAAAAATTTCAACTATTGGCATAATACTTTACTAATAGAACAACTTCCTAACGAGTGTCGCGTCAAGAAAATAAAATTGCATCGCCTTGCATCGTGCGACTAAAGGTAAATCTAAGAAGAGTTGAAGTATTATCTACCGTATAGTAGCAAATAATAAAAACATATTATACTGCTTAATTCGTTGTTTTTTTCGGTGGGCTTTTTTTTATTCAAATAATTAACTCATTTTATTTATAAATTTTACAGATGTTTTTTAAGTGCTATGCATAATTAGGTTAATTTAATAAATTGTATAATACTGTAGTATAGTTTTAGGAGCTTGCTAAATATCGCAGCCTGCTATATTGCAGGTCATGTGATTTTATACTAAATTGGATGAAAACATGCGAATTTACACCAACGGCATCAAAAATTCACCAAACATGACTATTAGCCAATAAAAAACTATAATTTGGTGTAACATAACTAGATCAAAACAAACCGGGTCTTCTTTGAGCGATTTTACATAACAAATACCAAACCGTTAGTGATACGGGCTGACCTCGGCCCATCAGCCAGGAGGGCGGGTAGGTTGACCCTTGACCTATATCCCTGCAGATCAGCCTGGCAAGGATATAGTTAAATCTTTTTTGCCTGATAGAATTTTATTGTATAACTTAGAATCATTAGTTAAATTATGCGTAGAACATTTTCAAGCTAGTGCTTGCAGTTGATAATCATCTATCAGATCAAAATCGAATAGTCGACTTTCTAGTCGTCAATTGGGGTTCTGATTGTATGTTCTTTTGCTGATTAAAAGCACTGATTATCGATTATAAGTTAGTAAACCATCGTCATACATTATCAATTTTATTTCCAACTATAAGAAAATAACCCGGTAGATCACTGGCCATAAGAGGACCCATTGGGCCCTCTTATAACCACTTCTTATTTACATGTACTCTTCCTACTACAGTACTATTTCAGTATTTGTAATTTAAATGTATGCATGCTTATGATATATTAATCATTATATCGACTAGCTAAAGTCGATTCTTTGAGATCAACTACTATCATTATAGCATTATCTCAAGTATCTCCATAGTGTAATTTGTTAGTATGGAAATATTGCACAAATATGATGTAATTCTAACTATTTTCATATTGAGAAGATCAAAATATAGGACTAATTTGCATTCTTGTTTAACTGAAAATTTTTTAACAATATGATCGGCCCGGTTGATCGGGCTGACTAATTTTGGCAGCCAGGTCAGCTCGAGAATTTGGCATCGGCCCGTATCAATAACCAAGCACTCATACTAACCCTAACCTAATGCTTAAAATCCAAGCACTCACACTAACCCTAACCTAATACTTCACGTAAAAGTGGAATGGGTCACCAAAATTCTGGGTCGGAATACATCGAAGTGCATCAGAATTATGAAGCCAGCTGGATCGAAATTGATCAATTTTGCCCCAAGACCATAAAAAATTTTACTAATAAAAATCATATTCATTATGTAAAATAATGCCCAGCTGATAATTTTGCTATAGAATTTGCTAACAGCTTGGGCTAAACACTAAACTAGACCCGACGCACACGACCCGAAATTTTGGCGACCCTTCTGTATTAAAAAAAAAAAAAAAAACAAAAAATATAAAAAAATTCTTAAGCCCGTTTGATGTATAATCAGGCATATATCATAAATATATATATCACAAAACTTAAAAAAAGACTTAAAAAAAAAACCGTTTTGCCCTACTTTATCCGACGGTTCCACTTTTTTTGCCGTTTTCACGATTTTATTTCATTGTTCCACGATTTTATTCGACGTTTCAACGATTTTATTCAAACTTCACTTTATAAAAAAAAAACTGGCATATCTATTTTCAATTTGCTTGTTCTATTTATAAGCAAGGGATACTTACCCGCACATACATATAACAAGTGCATTATTTGAAGTGGATCTTTAATAGTAATAATAAACTCATAGTTACTTGCTTGTAATACTGAACAAATATGCTTAACTATAATCCTGAGTTAATAAATTATTGCACGGCTATGCCATCATTAATTAAACAAAAATGTCTACCACTACATGCTATAGCGATGGTTTAAGGCTAATTCAACCAAACATAGAAGGACTATGCTACATATCTAGTTAAAAGAATTCCGATGTCATCACTCGATTTATCTAGTATCTTGAGGTTGATACTAAAAAAAATTACAGAGCATTAGAATAAGAATACAGTTTTGGCAATAAGAGCCAACGGTTCATATTCAAGTTTCTAAATCACGTGACTGGCATCCAGTTGGGTGTTTAAAAATTCAGTACGTTGCTAAGTTATAGTTGCAATTTAGAACTGGTATGACTTTCACCAAAAGCTAAAAAAAGTCATCAGATTTTTCTATATGAACAATGTCGGTTATAATCAATTTTTTTTAGATTTTCGTAGTAAAGAAATTTTTTAATTGCAAGACTTTTTAGAGTCAAAAATCAAAAGATTTACATATACAGATATTGTTGCATAATTAGTTATAGCAAAAATTATTGTAATGGTAATTCACTACATAGCACAATTATTAATAGCAAAGATACTAGTTTATATAGAAATTTTTAACAAGTCACGTTTATTGGTGAAAATGGATAAACCATTAAAAATCTTTGAATCTTATACAATAATTTTTATCTAAAATGGTCTTTAGGAAATTGACACGTAGAAGAATAGTGTCCAGTTCCATAACAATTGCCACAGTGACGAGTATCTGTTCTTCGTGTAGAATTTTCTCCACCTAATTCATTTCGTTTTTTTGACCTTTCTTCAAACTCTTCTTTATCTTCAGTATCTGTTTCAATTATTTGTCTCGATTTATCTGATTTATCTTCCTGTGAACTTAAACTTCGCTTTGTATTCAAATTTTGTCTTTCGTTTAAATTTTCTGCATTCAGATCTTGAACGATTTGTGTAGATTTCAGAATTTTTGGACGTCCTTTGTGCTTCAATTTTTTTGGATTTTCAATTCGAGTAACTTCAATTGTCATCCGATTATTAGCATCAACATCAGTATGATTTTCAATAAATTTCTCTATCAATTCTGCAAATTCGTCAACTAATCCATTATCAAGAGCAAATTTTAGTCCACTTTTAGCTACACCAAAACCATATGCATATTCTTGTTTTTGTGTAATGCTAGTATGAATACTAGCTTGATATGCATTGGGACCACGAATAGAAATCAACTGATTCATTTGTTCATTTGAATCGATTTCTTCAATAGTCATGCCTTCAATCATAGAATAGTCTGATGCTTGCATTGAATCGGTGTACCAACGTTTAGATATAAGTTTAATATCAAACTTCGCATTGCGAGACATTTTAAAAACACTAAAGAAATGTCTGCAATAAAAACCATTAGAAATAATATATAGACAGGTACAAAGATGCATATTGTCTCTTAAAAGAATAACATAATGGGGATAGCTATGACTATGGTAATCAAATAAAGAAACTTTCCAAGTTTCAAGAATATCTTCACGGTTGACCATGTTCTAAAGATTTTCAAGCGAAGCTTGTAACGCATCATATTCATCCTCAAGATATCCATCTGTATATTCGTGTGCAGCAGGAAGCTAAAAAAAATATATTAGTTCAATTAAGAACACTCTTGCTAATAATAAATTTATAAAGCCATACCAAAGTTAATTCAAATGAACATGCGCGATATAGGATACTTTGTGATATTTGGATACTTTGAACTGAGGCGGATTCCAAAGTTAAATATTTTTTTATTTCATTTTGAACTGGTTCAAAAAACACACTTTGAATGCTTGGAAGTCCTCGGGTTGGCAATGCATTTTTATACTCTGAAAGTCGTTGGCGTTGTGCTTCACGTTCAAGTTTTGTTTGAATTGCTTGGCCTAAATTAAGCAATGTTGTTTTTGCACCGACCTCAGTTTTAATAAGCCCATTTGTGCCTTCCACCCATTGTGTGCTTTGCATTCCAGCACAAAAAGTTGTAAACACATAAATTTTGGTCCATAACTGTCGGGATTTCCAAAGTTGTTCTAAATAACTTTTGCCTGCAGGATACTTATTCAACAATTCTTCCCAGAGATGCTCCAATTCTGCTTCGCTACGACTATTACGGCATCGAAACCAACTTTGTAAAAAATCATTGTACGAATTACCAAACTTTAGAGATAATTTTTTTGCAATATTTGTTTGGATATGGAATATACAATGATTATGTTTAGTGGTGGGAAAGACTTGGCTAACAGCAGAAATCATAGCAGGGTCAGCATCGGTATAAATTACTTTTGGGGCAAATTATCAGTTGCCTTCAATACACAATCTAATATTCATCTATATGAATTTATCGTCTCATCCTGAACAAGTGACTGTGCTACAAGCCTCGATTGATGATGATTGTCAACAATCACGAAAAAGTTTAATAGCATATTATATGCATTTGTTTTTGCAGTATTATCATTTACAACCACATCATGGTATCGCTTCCATAATTCTATTTGCATCGGTAACATCCAAAAAAGCCGTGAAAGATTATTATCAACTCCCTCAAATTCAATGTAAATTGCCCATCCTGGTTCTTGCTCTTGTTGCTTCATAAGCCATTTAACCATATCTGATGCATCATTTTCACGTTGATTACCCATTTGGTTTTTATACTGACGAATTGCATTGTATAGATCACGATCATATAGTGGTTGATTAGGGAATTTTTTTGCAATGTATCTACGTTGAGCTTTTGTTTCAAGCTTACATTCCTGAGTCAAAAATTTTATATCATCAAGTACTTCTTGTGAAAATGAGCGTAAACTTGAAGCAAATTCTTTTCGATATAGTGCAAGAGAATGATTATGATTGTTAACAAGTTTATTAATAACTATTTCACCAGAGATTTTTTGATATCCTACATTAAGCTGCCACTGACATCCAATTTTTTTTGATTCTCTTTCTCTGTGATCCGAATTAACAAATTTTTTTTTAGGTTGATGTTCTTTAAAATTCTCACAAACAAAATATCGGCGAATTATTGTCCCATTATTATCACGTTCTAACCGAAATTTTATTGCTCTAAATCCAATCTCTAGCTCATATCTTTTTAACGCATTTTCAAAAAAATTCCAATTCGGGAAAGTAGCACCAGCTTCAATCATGAGGTCATCATTCTCATCTATACAATAAGATTCTTCGTTACTTTGGTAATCATACTGCATAACTTCCTGGTCAATATCATGTTGTTCCTGTATTACAACATCATGTTGTTCTTGAATTACAACATCGTGTTGTTCTTGAATTACAACATCGTGTTGTTCTTGTAGTAATTGCGTTGACTCTTTAGTCACCTGACTATTGTTAAAAGATCACCAAGTGTTTCATTATAGAAGTCAAAATAATTGTCAATGTTCAGATCATTAATAAAAGTAGGGCTCCTATCAGATCGGACCGAACCGGACTTTTGTCAAGTTTGAATCCGGTTCGATTTTCGAACTGAACTCGAACTTTTTGTTTCGAACTTTTTAGTCAAGTTCGAGTTCGGTCCGGGTTCGGTCCGAAGTTTGTCAAACTAGTTTGAAATCCGAATTAGTGATATGAATCGAAAATCGATTAATCGATTAGTTGATCGAGTTGGCAACTAATCGATTGACTATTACAAACACAATTTTAATCGATTAACCAACTAATCAATTAATTGATTAATCAATTTTCAACTAATCGATTAATTGATTAACTAATTAATCGATTATTCGATCGATTAGTTGTCTATATACCAATATATGCTGTTATCGTCGTTATATTAAGGTGCATGTTGATCATTTGAGAATATTAAATATTTTTGTATAAGTAATATTTATTTTTCTGTTTACTGCTTAATTAAAATACTATTTATTATCATCGTCTTACCTTTTATAACTAGGCTGCTATATTAAATCTGAGTTTTGATTAAAAAAAAAACCGAGAATTTGCCAATCCGATAAATATTACATAATGTCTTGTGTGAATAATCCGGAGTTGAACTGGTAATTATTGATATAGAATTGCATTCACACTCTCCTATATTTGGTTAATATTACTTTTTGCGGAAGGTCATTGCAAATCATCTTACCTCTTAAAATCCTGTTTATTCCCACGGCAATGCCCATTACTCCGGCTTAGCATGTTTTTGATTTACTAACTTTAGCGACTCGAATTTTGTCCCAGTATATGGGCGTGCAGTTATACGATACCGTGCGATGCTACTCTTTACAATAATCTAAGTACTATTGTTTGTAATCATGAAATTTTATTATATGTTGCTAGCTGTTGTGAACTTTGTCAAATGTACATCTTTGAATTACCTTTTTTATGTTAATATTTAAACTTTTGCATTAATGAACCTGATTTTTGCCGTGGCAGTTAGCTTTTTATTCGCATTTACTAATTGATATTAGCCAATCAAATGCAAAATTGGTGTAATGTGACGATCAAATCAATAATCGCTTTTTTTGAAACGACATACTTATCACAAAAATTCACCTGATCCTAAAAAAAAAAAAAAAATTTATATCAAATTTGATTAACGTCATTGTTACCTCAAATCAGCTATAAACCGAAATTACATTATATTCAATGTCCACATGACACATATGACGATCTTAACGATCTAAAGTCGAATACTATAACCATCCTAACTCGAAACATAAGAAAAAGCGATACTTTTAACTTCGCATCGAAGCAAATATTTCACCAACAAAAGCGCAAGTCAGGTCGATACTTACATCAAGGCTGAAAAACCTTAAGACTTGGACCGAGTCTCTCCACACCTCATTCTACCTTCCAAGTCAAAGTTTCATAATAACTTATTATTCTATTTCGTTATTTCTTTTAAAACTCTTATAAAAAGACAAAAGATCTCTTAATCGCGGTAACATCCATTATCTTCCAATTTATAAATAACGTATATCAATAATATAAATTAACACTGAACACATATACAAATCGATAATTATTAGTCCTGAAGATTAAAATAACCTTAAAAATTTCTCTTCGTGATATATAAAATTCTAATTTCTACTTTCCCGTTCCTGGTTTCGCGCAACTCCGTTGCGCAGCTACTTATGGATATATTAAAGATCGTACATACTGTACAGTACATATTAGATGTTTAACTAATCGATTAGTTGATTAATCAACTAATCGACCAATCGATTAACTGATTAATCGATTAATCGATTAATTGATTAATCGATTAATCGATTAGTTGATTAGTTAAACATAATCAACTATTAATCGATTTTTTAAAAATTTTCAACTAACTAATCGATTATGATTTTTTGCCCGATTCGTAACACTAATCCGAATACTAGTATAAATATTCGAACTTCAAACTAGTTTGACAAACTTCGGACCGAACCGAACCGAACTCTTAACTGAGTTTGAGTCTGGTTCGAAATTTGAAACTAGCAAAATTTAGAGTTCGAGTTCGGTTCGATCCCGGATCGGATCCGAACCGGACCGAACCCGAACCGAACATAGGAGCACTAAATAAAAGAAAAGTTAGGTGATGTCACGAATGCTATAAAGAAGAAATAAACAGTTAATATGACTATTGCACTTCTTTTTTTTATTTTGTAATATGTTATTAATTTACTATACCTTCTTGTCTTTCATTATAAATGCAAAGATAAGGATCCAAAAATGAAGATTCCGAAAAGTTATTTGACATGACCAAAAAGGTATGGATCAAGTTTATTAAAGTAACCTCAAAATATTTTGGACGTGCAATATTAAATGCAAGAACGGTATACAAGGTAAAAATCGTCTCTAATGATCTTCTTTTTTTTTTTTTTTACATATACTCGCTTTGATTTATACAAATGATCTTATGTATGTATTTTTTACTAAATTTAGTATATGACGTGATATTTGAAAAAATTTTTTTTATTTGATAAATTTATATCGATCTGCAATAAAAAAATTTTTATTTGTATAAATTTATATTGATCTGCAATAAAAAATTTTTTTTTCATTTGGATAAATTTATATCGATCTGCGATATCGCAACTGCGATATGATATCACAACTGCGATATCACAAGTGCGATATCGCAATCTGCTAAAACTAACAAATTCCTAATTTTATTAGTCGTATAGAGTGCTATTAGAGGTTACGTAACTTGTAATTTTTTATTATTTTTTTTTTAAAGCGAGGTCTTTCCTCTGTTCCTTTTATTTAGTTTTTTGCATGTTAGTTAATACATTAACTATCTACAAATTACATATTTGGAAGGAGGATAAAGCTATTTTACTCTAGACTACGTAACTTGTAATTAAAAAATTTTTTTTAAATAACATTTATACAGTTGTAAAAGTTGCTGTTGTTGCTTAAATAAGTAATATGATTCTTCTACAATGCGATTCTTTTAAGAAATTATAACATATGGACTACACTTGCGAATATCTAAAAGTGAGGTCATGTGCCTATGTTATGATGGTTTTTGATTAGCTATGATAAACCGTGTATTTCTGAAAAATGATACCTTTTACTATAGTAGAAGTATAGTAGACCTTTCAAATTTTTTACCGTTCAAATTGAAATAAAATACGCCCGCTTCCTCGCGCGATGAAAAATGGATATGAGCGATACTATTAAAATATATATATATATATTACAATAAGAACATGAAAACCTAGATATTAAATTTGTGTGTAGACTTATTTTTTAGGGAGCTGCCGTAAATCAGGTGATTTCCATTTCTTAAGGGGCTACCCCACCCACCCACACCAGACTCCCACACCTGACACTTTATTAGCCAATCAAATTGCGCAAAAAATTTATATATTAATTAATTGATAATCCATCTGTCAACACTCTGTCAACTAGAGAATGGCGAAATGTGGCGTTCTTTTATATAAATTTTTTTTACTAAGTTAACGATACATGTCCACTAATTGAAAGTTGTAGAGCTCGTCGAGACGCATCTAACGGTGGTTAGATCATTCAAATCGGCCCAGTGGATGGCGAGATATCATCAAAAAACGATTGGCCGACTATATAAAATTCCGTGACGCAGATTACATATGAAAATCACTATAGGCAAATGTGGCGTACCAACTAAATGTTTTTCTTACTAAGTTAACGGCACATGTCCACTAATTGAAAGTTTTAGAGCTCGTCGAGACGCATCTAACGGTGGTTAGATCATCCAAATCGGCCCA
>QKWP01000797.1:66059-88999 GCA_003550325.1 Gigaspora rosea
TTTTTTACCCGGTGATCTGGGATGAAATTTTTGTAACGTGGTCAAAACACTGTGTAATCGTTAAAGATCTGTTAATCGTTATATATCGTTGTGGTCAAAACACTGTGTAATCGTTAAAGATCTGTTAATCGTTATATATTGTTTTAAATAATTCCGATTATAATCGATTTGTAGATATATAACGATTTAATATAGAAAATGATATATATCGATTTAGATATATATCGATTTTTAGCCAGTTAATCGATAGATATAATTATTTTTTAATAAATATAAAAAGATTAACTGTTATATATCGATCAATATCTATATATAAAATTTCCTGATGTGTACTGTGATTGGACGTTGCTAACAGACATTGCATGGTTTGGCGTAGAAGTAGAGTGTCCTCCGCTACGCTTCGGACAATAATTCTATAATTACTATATTAGTAATATAAATTTTTTTTTATTACAATATTAGGTATTATATTATTTTTATTAAAAAACGCCATCCAAGTTACCACAAGAACATCATCACTTTATCACAAGAACGGCGTATAATTGCCACAAAAATGTTGTTGAGAACGCCATTGCTTCACCACAAGAACACGTACAAGAATACCATAAGAATTCTATAATTCACAAGAACGCGTACAAACACACCATCAATTCACTTCAAAAATGCCATTAAGTTACAACAAGAAAGTCGTTATTTTACTTACCACAACATTGAAGCACCACAAGAACGCCTGCCGAATCACTACAAGAACACTGTCAAATTACTGTAAGAATGCCATTACTTTACTGCAAGAATGTCGTCATTTCACTGCAAAAACATCGTCATTACGCCATCACTTCACCACAAAAACGTCGTCATTTCACCACAAGAACGTTGTCAGTTTACCACAAGAATGCTATCGCTTCACTACAAGAACGGCATCGCTTTACCACAAGAATAGTATCACTTCGCTACAAGAATGACGTCGAAATACCGAAAAATTCCACGCAAAAAAATGCCAAAAAAATGTATTAGTGTCAGTTGTAATGATAAAAAAAACATACAAAAAAAAATACTTAACTCAATATAAATTCGTGCAATCTACTTTTCACTTCGCCACAAAAAAGATGTTGAAATACCGAAAAACGCCGTGCAAAAAAACACTAAAAAAATGTATTAGTGTCAGTTATAATAACAAAAAAAAAAGAGAAAAAACATACAAAAAAAAACTTATCTTTATGTAGATTCGTGCAATCTACTTTCTCGCCAAAAATAAATAATTCCTAAAAATGAACGTATTTCTGGAAGACAGGTGAGAAATCTCCACTCTACAATTCTTCTAATCCGCTTGGGGTCTTCTACGTTCTAGTAAGTAAAATAAGGTTTCTAAAGAAAAAAAATAAATAAATAAATAAATTAAATTAATATAGTACAATAATATAAATAAAAAAAAAATAAAAAAATAAAAAACAAATCAAACAAAATAAAATTACATCATAAGAAAAAAAAAAAAAAACACAGAACCCCATCCGAATTTGCACCAAATGCAACCCTAGTACTACAACGGCAACTCTAGTACTTCAACGATATTGGCTTTATAAAAAAAAAAAAACCAGAACCCGTATACAACCCTAGTACTACAACGGCAACTCTAGTATTTCAACAATATTGGCTTACGGCATTACGACTTTTTCATTACAACTTTCTTAAAACTTCCCGGTACTAACCATGGTGCTAAAAGAAAAAAAAAATTTTAAAAAAATTAATAAAAAAAATTTAAAAAATTAATAAAAAAAAAACTTATCTTTTAAAAAAACAATTCCGGTACTAACGACTTCCACCTAGCGGTATTACCACGCTTAACTTCGCCAACTCGAATTATATCGCTCGGCTGGGCAGTGATTCTCTGACCACAAATATCGGAATCTAAAAAAATTAAAAAAAGAAAAAAGAAAAAATCAAAAAAAATTTAAAAAAAATTTAAAAAAAAAACCCCCCAACTAACCCACTCGCTAAAAACGTTCTACTAGTTCAATGAAGTCGACAGAATTAATTCCGTTTATGGCTTACGGTATTACGGTTTCTTAAAACTTCCCGGTACCAGTTGGTGTGCTAAAAAAAGAAAAAATAAAAGAAGGGAATTGCTATTTCCACCCTCCACTTTTGCTAATACCACCCCCTAGCCGACCTCCGACCCTTCCGACCTAGGCACGTGCAACGTAGTACAAATAGAGATCATGTGACTTTCAGATTCGTGCATTTTACCAAAATTTTAGGTTATGCATAACCCGGTATCACGCGATTTGCGTAACCAAAAAGTCCAATCAGAACTTGGTCCAAATTGAACGAATTCGGGTTCACTTGAACCAGAACTTGGTTCAAATTGAACTATTTCGGGTCACTTGAACCAGAAATTGGTTCAAACTGAACCACTTCAGGTTCATTTAAACCAGAGCTTGGTTCAAATTGAACCACTTCGAGTTCATTTGAACTAAGTTCTGGTTCAAATTGAACCACTTTGGGTTCATTTGTACCAAGTTCAGGATCAAATTGAACTACTTCGTGTTTACTTGAACCAAGTCTGGTTCAAATTGAACCACTTCGAGTTCATTTGAACCAAATTCTGATTCAAATTGAACCACTTCGGGTTCATTTGAACCAGAAATGAACCCGAAGTGGCTCAATTAGAACCAATTTCTGGTTTAAGTGAATCCGAAGTCGTTTAATTTTAACCAGAACTTGGTTCAAATGAACCCGAAGTGCCAGAACTTGGTACAAATGAACCAAAGCGGATCAATTTGAACCAGAACTTGGTTCAAATGAATTCAAAATGGTTCAATTTGAACCAGAACTTGGTTCAAATAAACCCGAAGTGGTTCAATTTGTACCAGCTCTGGTTTAAATGAACCCGAAGTGGTTCAGTTTGACCTGAAATAGTTCAATTTGAACCAAGTTCGGACCAAGTTCTGGTTCAAGTTTTGATTGGCTTTTTTGNAATAAATCTTGACGTTTAAGTCAAAATAAAAACTAGACCTACAAGCCCCTTTTTTCATAGTCATTACATGTACTAAATCAATGAAGTCGACAGAATATTATGGTCTGCGGCATTATGGCTTACCATTACGGCTTGCGGCTTTACGGTATTGTGGCTTTACCTCCAAGCGACTACAACAACAGAGCATACCTAAAAAAAATATATATATTACTGTATTAAAGGCAAAAAAAAAACAGAAGAAACTAAAAAAAAAAAACTTCCCAAGAAAAAAAACGACATTGACGCGACAATTTTACAGTAGGAAAAAAAAATATTAAACAGCAAAAACAATGATTATCAAGCGATGATCATTGTTTATATATGATCGCCAATCTCTAAAATGATTGGTCGATCATATAGGGGTCGCATAGCGACAGGTTGTTATTTTATTTTTGCCTATTTTTTATCTTTTTTTTAATATTTTTACTTATAATTTTTATTTTTTTATTTTTTATATTTTTTTTTAACAACTTTGATAGTCTCGCTGGTACTTTATTAATTAGTTTTCATATAATAACCTAAGTTATACATGTAATAAAACCCATAGATTGTAAGTCCAACATCATTCAGCTGCGAAAACCGTGCCCAGATGCGACCTGTCGTACTAACTCCCATAGATATAAATATCTATTGAATTAGGGACTTTGTCAGCCCTGTCAAAGACTAACTCTTTTAGATTCTTCCTACCTACGCAACCAGATAGGAATCTTATCCTAAAAGAAATAAAACAAGTAAACGAAAAACAAGGAAAAATAAAAGGGGGGAAAAACATTTCAAACCTAAACAACTAACCAAAATATAAAAAAGAAAAATAAAGGAAGACACAGATAGAAAAAACAAAAGAGAAAACAATGACAGAACTGAAAAGTGTACTATTAAACCTGTACTAGATTGTAAAAATTATATAATACACTAAACGAATAAGTCTCTACTCTATATTTATCTAAGCATTATATATAAAATAGGTAAAATCATAAAAAACCCGTAGAAAAAACCCATAGAGAAACTTGCGCCTAATAGAACCTTCTGGAAAGAAATTTCGAGTCAGATTTTTCTTCAAAAGACTTCACATGTCATTCATTGTTTATTTCTTTAGACCAGAAACTCACTCGTGACTTGAAACAGATTAGGCAGGCGCCTTCCCAATTTGGATGAAGTAAACATTGTCGATCTTTTGGAGGGGGTAAGCTAGATTTCCCACTTTTTGGTGAAATTTCGAAAAGCCCAAAGAGAAATAGAAAGAGTACCAAACTTGTAAAGAGCGTAAGAGTTATGCTTTGAAGAATAATATATCTGACCAAAAGACTACTTCTGCCTAAGCCTCCGTAGATTTTGACAAAAAACTTCAGGGTTGTTGCCCTACTACATTTTCTATAGTAACGAAGACTTCCACCCGGAGAGCCAAACCCAAAAGGAGAGATCTTTTTTCAGCTCTATTTCAGTTGTCTCACATCTGATCTGAAACTCTTTATCCAAGACGCTTTTAGATAAAGCTTTTGTTATATACAAATATACTAACTTCAAAGTTTGCATAGGTCGAATTTTTGTGAAAAGATTTGGTACGAGGGATCGTCAGAAAGAGTTCATGTATATTTTTTTTTATAATTTTTATTTAATTTTTAAGTTTTTTTTTATTATTATATATTTTGTTTGAATTATTTATTTTTGTTATTTATTATCTTTTTTTTAATTTTTCTTAGGTTACACTTTCAGGAAATAACTTTGTTGTTAGCAATGTCTATTTTGAAGCACCCTTTTTTTTATTATTGGTGCTATCTATTTTGAAGCAACAATTTTAGATTTTATTATTAGAGTTATTAGTTAATGCTTCATTAGTAGTGTCAACTATTTCGGTATATTATTCATCACTAGTGCTATTAGTTTTTTTTCATCATATTTTTGTTGACATGCTCTAGATCTAAATACTACTTTTTAGTTTTTCTCTTTTTTAGGTTCTTCAGATAATTTCATAATTGCCTCAGATATTGCTAATTTCGTGTGCATTTCAGAAATTTCACTTTGGGGTCTTTTAGATTTTTTGAGCATTTTTTGTATAACTATGTAGTGTCTTAGGAGGCATCCATGAATAATGTATATACCTCTTCATAGTAGCACTTGACCCCTTTCTACTATATAGAAAATTTTTCAAAATCTGTATATTTATATATAAAATTTTACAAAAACTTGAATATATTGTAATACAGTAATCCGATTTGGATGATTTAGATACTATTCGATTTGTCTCAGTAAGATGAATCCAATGATATCAAAACCATATCATTTGGATCACTAGATCAAAAGATATTTACAAAAGGGAAAATAAATTTGTCGCACCTGCGACATGTCGCCCCTAGTTCGGCCAATCAAATTGCATGATTTTATAGGCAAAAAAATTTTTTTTTAAAATTAAAAATTTTACATAATAAAGTGTAAAAGTTATATAAAATAGCATACTATATAACGTAAAATTTTATTCTGAACAACTTTTTCTAAGTCATAAAGATAGATTGTCTTAGTAAAAAAAACGTTTTATAAGAAAAATCAAAAATTTCCAAAGTTAGCACATATAAAACTTTTTTTTTACTAAAACAATCTACCTTTTTAACTTAGAAAAAGTTGTTTAGCTACATATAATTCTTAAACGTAAAGATAGATTTATATTAGTAAAAAAAAGTTTTGTATGTGCTAACGTTCGAAATTTTTCATTTTTTTTATAAAACGTTTTTTTTACTAAGATAATCTATCTTTATGACTTAGAAAAAGTTGTTCAGAATAAAATTTTATATTATATCGCTTATTTATTTTTACATTTTACTAGTAAAATTTTGAATTTTTAAAAAATAAAATTTTTTGCCTACAAAATCGAGCGATTTGATTGGCTGAATCGGGGGGTGCGACATGTCGCAGGTGCGACAAATTTCTATTCCCTTTACAAAAAACTATTAGTTATATAGTAATTTTATAAGAAAAGATATGACCAATAGTATTTGGCCAATAACTTTTAATCCAGTAATCCAAATAAAATGAAATTGGAACTATTCGACTCCTCTTACTAAGACAAATCAGATGGTACCAAAATCATTAAATTTGGACTACTAGATCAGTTTTTAGCCAATTTTTTCTAAACAAATTATATTATATTTTTTTCCCTTCCTACTTATAGGAAAAAACGCTATCTTTCGTCCAACTCTCTTTTGTATAATGTTATTTATGGATGCCCTCTTATTACTAATTTCATATGTATTTCAAGGTTTCTTGGCATAAATTTTGTTTTGGGTGCCCTGTTAGTTTTCCTGAATGCTCTTTGTACAAGTTCGTAGTTGTTTCAGATATTTTTTGTCACTGATTTTGATGTTGCTTTGGTGCATTTTGGAATATTTTATAGATTTTACCTTGGGTATCTTGTTGGTTTTCTTGGATGTTTTTGTATAGTTTTATAGTTGCTTTAGGTGTTTTGTCACTAATTTGTTAAACTTTTTTTTTTTAGCAATCATGATCATTGGATGTTTTCTGCTTTTGTTAATATTGTATTATTATTAGTGTTTCATTAGTTATTTGCTATAAAATTGTATATTATAAATGTTAGATTCCAAATTGTAACCAATTTGTTAAAGAATTGTTTATAATAAATAAATAAAAAATAAATAAAATTTTTATTAAATTGTTTTATATTATTGTTATAACAAAATAATAATTAGGTGATCGTAATTAGGGTTCAGAATCGGGCTGGGCTACCCGGGCCCGAGCCCAGCCTGAACTGCTAAATTTCTAGGTTGGGCCTGTATTTTTAGGCCTGTAATTATATTGGGCTAGGCCCGCTAAGATACCAGGTCGGGTTGAGTTTTACTAAAAAGCAGTTAAAAAGCCCGCAGGTACCCAATAGGCCTGTTAAATTTTATAGCTATTGATTTCGACATATTTAATTTTATTAAATAAATACTTAAATTAATGTATTTATAACACTAATAAATCATCTACGTACGTATGTACTGTAACACAAGTATTGCCAGTTATACGGATTGATTAAGATAAGTATTTTTTTAAATTTGTAGTTTTTTTTTATTACTAATGTACTAATCGATGTTTAGTATCGGTATCCCATTGTGGAGTTGTCACCGTTGCTGTGTCACTTTGATATGTAGAGTAGTTAGATTCAGAATAGCATAGTAAATAAAACTAGCACAGTAGTTAAAATTAGGTAGAGCACTATAATTAGAGAACTAAACATAGTATTGTAGTTAGATTCTGGATGTTAAAACTGGACGTAGCATGGTTGTTAAATTTGGGATGTTAGAACTAGACGTAGTATGATAACTAAGTTTGGAATATTAAAACTGAACGTTAGAACTGGACTTATAGATTTAGAACATTGGCTAGACGTAGCTTAGTACAGTATTTAGATTTTGGATATTGGCTGGACATACTGTTGGAGTTAGTTTAGAATTTAGAACTAGACATAGCACAGTAGTTAAATTCTTGATAATAAACTGTACATAGCATCATAGTTAAATTCAGAATGATAAAGCTGGGTATAGCATAATAGTTAGATTCGTGATGTATAGTAGTTAGATTCAGGTTAGATTTTGGATGTAACATGGTATTTAGATTCAGAACATTAGATTCTAATATACATAGTATAATAGGTAAATTGTTGGGTATATGTTTGTATTGTTATTTTTTTTTAAATAATAAAAAAAATTCTTTATTATTATTACTATACTTATGACAAAATGAATTAAATAGAAATATTGACAGAGTAAATCATTATAACAATAGTGCAAATTAATTAAATTGGTTGAAAAGTCATTTATCTAATTTTTTATTAGGTGTTATGATCGGTTAGAAAGCTTAAAGAAATTGTACCAGTTTAGTTTGATTATGAACAAAAGTGTTTAAGGTTAAATAGTTTAGACGATAAACTAACACATATAGTTTCGGGTTATAAAGTTTATCTTTATTTATATAAACCAATATTATAATAATACTAAATACTATTTACAATCGTTAACTACTTGCCTTCCCTTTATAAGCTAAAACTAAACCCTTATATATCTTTTAATTTGTATGGGACTTTGATCCTTTGATTGGGGATTCAATCACTTGTTTGGAGCTTTGATCACCTGTTTGGAGTTGTAAGGAGCTTTTAAGGAGCTTTGATCTTCTATTTTTGCATTTGGAAATTCGGATAACACAGGTGTTCTGGATTTAACAACTACTCCAATCTTATTGGTTCTATATATGCGGGCCAACGGGCCAGGTTGGGCCTAGATAAAGCCCGGTCAGCCTGACCCAGGTCAGGTATAACTGCGTTTTGGTTCGGGTTGGGCTTGAAAATAATTTTACCAAGCTTATGAAAACCTGGCCCAACCCGGCCCATTTCGGACCCTAATTATAATGCAGATGCATTAAAATTTATTAAAATTTATTAAAATATATGAATATTTGAATTTATTGTTTCCTGTTATTACTTTAGTACTTTATATTAGGTACATAATATATTACAGAATTTATCTATGTGATATATATCTAATATATATAGGGTGTGATCAATTAAAACAGCCTATTTTTACATATATTTTATTTTGAGATAATTGAGTTTAATCATTTGTTTTGATTTTCGGACTAATCTGAGATCAAATTTTACGATTTTAATTATCTAAAGATAATATGTGACTATCGGGTAACCTCGTGATGTACTGGTTCTACACAGCTTCATGTAATTTTTCTTTTACATTATCTTGATTTTTTATTATGCACATCGACTTTCATTTATAAATGAAAAATGTCAATTATGTCAAAATTTATATGAATCTAATAAAAACTCAGTTTTTAAAAAATTGTAAAAATGAGCTGTTTTAATTGACCACACCCTATATATAGTATATATACTATATGGGGCCTTTGCAGTAGAAAGGGCCCTTACTGGAATATAAATAATTTTAAAATACAAAACTTTAATCAAAGA
This sequence comes from Gigaspora rosea, assembly GCA_003550325.1. NCBI lineage: Eukaryota > Fungi > Glomeromycota > Glomeromycetes > Diversisporales > Gigasporaceae > Gigaspora > Gigaspora rosea. The sequence goes on from QKWP01000797.1 coordinate 75,038, forward strand.
TATCTCAGCAACTACTTGATCAAATTTAATAAAAATTTTTTTATTTAAATTCTATAAATATATAAAATTTAAATAAAAAAATTTTTATTAAATTTGATTAAGTGGTTGCTGAGATATTTTTAATCAAAGTTTTGTATTTTAAAATTATTTATATTCCAGTAAGGGCCCTTTCTACTGCAAAGGCCCCATATACAGTATGTACTATGTGTTTGAAATGTGTCTGATATCCTATATAAACTCAACACATATCGGGTATGTGTATAAATATATTCTATATATATCAGTCACATATCATATATATATAATATATATATCAGGTACCTGATATTAGTGTTGTCACGAAACAGCTCTGGACAATTTGTGGACAATTGTGGACAAAAAAATAAATCTAAATTACTTAAAATTTTATTAAGGTACCCTATTTTTTTCTTTTTAGAAAAATATTCAGAACTATAAAAAACATATAATCATGTCTTTTTTAAACTAATTTATTAAATTTTAAAGTCAAAATATTTTTTGAGCAGTTGTGGACACTGTGAACGTTTGGATGTGGACATGGGCAAAAAAAGTCTTGGACATAGTAGATACAACAACACTGCCTGATATTATACCAATGTATATAATTTTGACCTGTAATATTATATTGTCTATTGAAATTGCCATTTGTTTAGCTATTTTTGTCCTAAATATTTAGATATAATTAAAATTAATTTATATTATTAGATAAGATGAACATACGTTTAAATAAAATATAAATCTATATACAATCAAATTTATATACTAATAAGTAATTCTTAGTTTTGCTTTAATCAAAAGTTAATCTTTCTTTTTTGTTTCTTTATTTTATATCAGGTATATGTTATTTCAAGGTACTTATAGACTTAAATTAGAGTCATATATTAATTACTCCACTTATTTCTTTATAATAATAAGCATGAATATATAATTCAATTTTTAGTCTTCAAAATAGCATTTACAAAATTTTTGTATAATTAGTTACTTGCTTTTATATGTTTCAAGTTTTAAGAAAAAACAATATTCTAGCAGAGTTATTATTTCAAATTAACTTGTAATTAAAACTTAAAGTGATTAAATATAAGATATATAAATTAAGTTGTCTCCTTGTAATTTACTAACCCCTAGATACTACTAATTTTTTGAAGAGAGTAAGCTAGAATTTTTACTTTTTAATAAAAATTTTAAAAAAACCCAATAAAAAATAATACAAGTATGGGAAATATGGTGAAATAGTGTAGTTGCATTGTTGTAACCTCCCAAGCAAGTTGCAACTAAAATATAGAGTTTGATACCATAACAACTATAAGACCAAATTTGGTAAAACTTTTTTATTTGAATTCTATAGCTTATACATAGTGACAAAATTATTTTGGGTTTTGGAACCCGAAATTAAAAATATTTTTCAAATTTTTTTTTTAATCTATTTTACTTAAAATCTGAAATTTTTTAATACTTTTTTTTGAATAGATGAAATTATAAGGAATATAAATCTATAAATTTTATTTGCTTTTTTTTATAAAAAATTTTAATTTATTTTTGGAAACCCAAAATAGGCTTTTTTAAAAATCAATTTTGGTAGCATATATACTATAACTTTATAAAATTCAAATAAAAAAAATTGATTGAATTTAGTCAAGTGGTTGTTAAGTTATCTTCACTCAAAATTAGAAAAAAATAACTATTATAATAAAAGTTGCATCAAATTTTTTATTTTATTTAATTTAAATAAAAATACCTTGACAACCATTTAACCAAATTTAATAAAACTTTTTTTATTTGAATTCTATAGCTTTATAAAATTCAAATAAAACAATTTTTATCGAATTTAGTCAGGTAGTTGTTAAGATATCTTTGCTCAAAGTCAAAAAAATCAAAACAACTATCAAAAATAGAAGTTGCACCAAATTTTTTCTAAATTTGAGCAAAGATATCTTGACAACCATCTAACCAAATTGAATAAAACTTTTTTTATTAAATTTTATAAAGCTATAAAATTTAAATAAAAAGTTTATTAAATTTGGTTAGATAGCTATCAAAATATTTTTGCTCAAATTTAGAAAAAAATTTGGTATAGCTTTTATTTTTAATAGTTGTTTAATTTTTTTCTGACTTTGAGCAAAGATATTTTAACAATCACCTGACTAAATTCAATAAAAATTTTTTTATTTGAATTTTATAAAGCTATAGAATTTAAATAAAAAAGTTTTATTAAATTTGGTCAAATAGTTGTTAAGGTATTTTTATTCAAAATTAGTTAAAAATTTGAACAACTTCTATTTTAATAGATATTTTGATTTTTCTCTAATTTTGAGTAAAGATAACTTAACAACTACTTGACTATAGTCACAGTTATAAGTATTTTTCTATTTTTATCTTATTAAATTAAAAAGTTTTAGCTTTGAAATTTTTATTATATGTAGTATAAAACAAATCTAAATTAGCAAAAAAGATTCATTTTTTTTAATTAATATAACAAAAATTAGATAAGAACTAAAATTTAATAAAATTTTTAATCTTTTTTTTTTTTTTACTAAAAAAAATTAATTAAATTTAAAAATTCTAAAAAAATTAATATATTAAATTTCAAATATTTTTACAGTATTAATAAAAAATTTAAACTAATTTAATAAGATAGTTATTGAAAAATTAATTTTTAAAGTTATATAAAATCTTTACTAAAAAGAGTTTGTATAATTATATTTTTATTAAGTAAAAGCCTAGTTATACATATCTTATTTTTAGTAAAAATCTTCATATAACTTTAAAAATTAATTTTTTAATAACTATCTTATTAAATTAATTCAAATTTTTTGTTACTATTATAAAAGAGAAATTATAGGCATCTTTTGCAAGAGATATAACTTCTGCAAAAGGTACATTTTCATGTTCTTATTAACTAATCACAATGTGCTATTGTATATGATTGAGTTAACACATCTTGAATAGAACCTCAGATATCTCTCATATAGATTATAACTAGATTTTGGCTAATTTTAATCTAATTTGTTAAAAACTACAAATCTAAATAACTTTTGATCTAGTAAGCAGAATTGAATAAACTTTTTTTTAGATGCGCCTCACTAAGAACTTTATTTTAAAAAAAGTTCATTCAAATTGAACTATTAGATGCCAAGTTAATTGCAAAAAACTAACTTTTTGTTTCTCAAAATTTGGATAGTTTTTGCTAAAATACATAAAGTATGATTCCTGTACTAAATGTTTGGGATCCTTCTCAGATGATTAGATGATGACTAGTATTAAATAATTGGTCTAAATTATACTATGATTTTATTCTAACCCTAATCTGAACATTATCTAATGCAAGAATGTATCTGAGGCATATTACTATAATACAAAATTTTTTTTTTGATTCTCAAGTTTTGTTTAGCTGATTTTTTTACTAAGGCAATAAAAAACTACAAAAATAAACATAACATCTTAGCAACAAACAAAGAAATTAAAAAACAAATACAGCAAAAACTTAGAAAATATAATATCTAACCAGCTACAAATTTACCAAAAAGTTACAAAAAATTAGCAAACTTGTAAACTACTAAATTATATAAAAAATGATTTAAAAACAATATAAAAACATTATCAAAACTGCAATAAACAATATATAAGCTTTATAGCTAATTTTTTATACAAACTATTTATCTTATACAAACTGTTTATCTCTATACATTTAGAGCTAAATAAAATAACTAAAGCAAATAAAAAAAGTATAGATATAAGAAAATTATTTGTATATAATTTCTTGCTTTTGTCTAATTCCAATTAGTTATTATATAGGTTTTATATATAATAATTCATACTTTTTTAAAAAACTTATTTGCATATATGTTGTACCTGGATTTGGAATTTGTCCCAATTTGGAATCTGGCCTCTAACACTTAGTGCTTGGATCCGGATTACAAAATCCGGATGTATCCGGATATAAAAAGGATAACGGATTATATTTTTGCAAAGCGGATAATAAATCCGGATTTTTATTTTAGCTGTTATAAATCCGATTTTTTATCCAGATATTATATGCTAATCAATATCAGCCAATCAGAGAAGTTTAACGTGACTTTTATCAAAAAAGCATTTTAAATTCTGGAACATCTAAAAATTTTCTCGTTGCCGAAATCTTTTCTGCTTCGTCCAGTAAATTACCTAACTCTCCAAAAACTACATCGCTGTTTCTAGGTTAAAGATTCAAAAATAGCGATGCAGCTTCCAGAGAGTTATATAATTTACCAGATGAAACGAAAAGATTCAGTGAAACGAGAAAATTTTTAGGTGTTCCAAGAATTTATGATAATAACTATAAAACAGGATATCTATCCGGATATCCAATTAGATTTATGGATTCCAGGATTCAGGCATTAATTTGATTCACATAGTTAAAATGTTCAACATGTTAAATAACATAATTTGAATCAACATGTCAAGCTTTTCAATTCTGGCGGGCATCATTTAATAAGAAAAAATTTTTGGAATTACAGCCATTATCATAAATTCTAGGATACCTAAAAATTTCTCGCTTCCTGAATCTATTCTGTTTCGTCTGTTAAATTACCTAATTCTCCAGAAACTATATCGAACCTTCAGTCCGGAGACAGCAATATAGTTTCCGTATAGAACAGAAAAAATTCGAGAAAATTTTTGAGTGTTCCAGAATTTATAGTAATAGCTGTAAATCCGGATACAATCCGGATTATAAACCGGATAACCAACACATATCCGGATATAAATTCGGATTAGAGAAAGTGAAAGAGGATATCTATCCGGATATCCGGTTTAGTATCCGGATCCAAGCACTACTAATACTAGCCCTAACCCTAACCCTAAAGTCATCTAAAGTCCTAATTCTGCTACAAAATTCTCATCTGGGGCAGCCCGATTCCGAATTGGGCACCGGGGTACAACATATATATAAAAATTATATGATTTTTATATGATTTTATATATGGGGCCATTGCAGTAGAAAGGGCCGAAACTCAGAAATATATAATTTTGAGAAAATCATGTTTATTTTTTCGGACTGATCAGGGTCAATCAAAAATTATGCGATTTGATTGGTTGATCATATCAAGTAATCTCGTGACTTACAAGTCTTCTAAAAACTTTTTTTAAAATATCTTGATTTTTTATTATGCAAACTAATTTCCATTTGTAATTGAAAAGTATAGCCCACCTCAAGATTAATCCAAATCTTGAAAGAACTCAAATTTGATTGTTAGGGGAGTTTGGGCACTTTCTACTGCAACGGCCCCATATATATATGATATATCTATACAAATTAGTTATTTTTATAAAAAAAAGTAAATTTAGATGAACCATACATATATTTTACATCTAGCAATAAAAGATCTATTTCAAATTACTAAGCATAAAAATCTATAAAATCTGCATTACTACAAACAATAGCTAGTGAATATTACATCTAGAATAGAAGATTACCATATTTTTAAAGATCCAGATCCGGTCCGAGATCCAAGCTATGGATTCGGATCCGGTCCGTCTCTAAAAAAACTCTAGAAAAAAACATTGTTCTTTATATCACTCTGATAACTCTGCTCGTCTTTTTATGTCACTTTGTTACCTACATTATGAACGTTTTTGACCAAACAGAAAAGCTAGCTTATGTTTTAAACCGGACCAGGCGAAAGGTCCGGATTCAGTCCAGTCTACAGACCAGACTGGACCCGGATCTTTTGCAGAACACTAGTATACGTTTTAAAAATCGGCCTGTACTATACTGATCCGCGAAAATACTGCCTGGAAACCATGCTCATCAACCAAATTTAGTTTTGTTGGGATTAGAAAGACGTTTTTTCATTTTCATTATATTTTTTTACAAAGAGAAACTTGCATGAACATGTTTCAGAAGATTCGATTAACCTAAGATCCATTACACAACAAGAGCAAGTTCCATCAGACTTAGGTAACAAAAATTTTTAAAAAAATAACGAACTATTTTATTCATCTTGAATTTGAGACGTATAGTAGTAAATGAATAATAATAGTTTTATATACCTTAACGCCTGAAATCGTTTCAAGCAAACTATTTTTGCCTGCAGATTGATTTCCACAAAAAACGATTGTAGGGAAGATTAACAGCAAAATGAGCACTGACGCAACGCAATTCATTTAAAATTTTCGCATATTGGGAATTTTGCAATATTATTTATTTGAGTCATAATTTCTTTAAAATAGAACAAATCATTGTTAAGTCATGTTTTTATAGTTTTAGAATAATCGAAAATTATATTGTACCCCGTATTTTTGGTTGAATTTTTTAGTCCTTTGAAATGACGCAGCAATAATTTAGATTCTTTAAAGCATTGTGTGTTATCATTATATACACCTAAATTCATATTTTACACACGAATTAATAATGACTTTATTAAAACCATGATAGTCAAACTTGGAAGATTTGTATCGAAATGATACATTTGAACACAGTCTCACGAATTATCATGGTATTGATAATTGTAAAACGCGTAGAATAATCATTTATATCGTTCTTCTTAATAAGATATGAGAAGTGGTCCAGAAAAATGACATTCTGGAAATTGTAGAATTCACCAATTGATTAATGATGTCATGCCTAATTCATATATTTTTTTTAGGGTATAAATTGTTAATCAATCGGAGAAATTCAGAATTCTCAGAATGATATTTTCCTAGACCAGTCCTCATATGTTTTATTAAAGTTAGCATTCCATTGTGTAAAACAGTAAAAGGTTCTGTCAGAATAAAGTTTAGGATGATCAAATTTAAATATGAAATGGTCTATCCTCATAGCTATTAATTATTATAAATGTTAAAATGAATATTTTTAAGTTGACTTAAATTTTTTTTTTTAATAAAAATTTATTTTAAAGCAGTACATAATTTTATGTATAATACATACTTACAATCTGTATCATAAAAAATAATGAAAAAAATCTACATTTTTAATAAAAAAAAAAATGAAGAAAATTGAATTTTAATTATCAGTTTTAGAAATAGAATTTATGTCTTTTGTCTATATGACTGCTTTTTGTTTAACATACTGGGACCTGGGCCGGTTATGCCGGGACAAGTTTATCGATGTTAACAATTTTTATTTTAAAAGTCTGAAAAGTTAAACTTTATTCAGCTAACAGTTAGGCCTCGGATAAAGATTGATAGTAATGGAAGGCCATCATGAAGTCTGAGTTTCTTTTTCGCTACTTGTTAGATATTATATATTATTTCCTTCTGCATGTAATAATATAAATTTAATAAAAGAAAAGAGCAAGGTCTCGGTTATAAAACAAAAAAAAAAAAAAAAAAAAAAGAATTTATGTCTTTTGATCTTAACGTTTCCGTTATCTTTCTGGTGTTAATCGATTTACTTGTGTACACATCACTTGGATGAATCGGTGATGTTAATTCTTGTTTGATATTATCTGCTTCAAAAAATTGCTTCTTGACCACATTATCATCATCATCATCATTATTATCTTGTCCCATCTCTTCAAGCCAATATCCAATTCTTTGACAAATATTTGTTGCCGTTGGTCGTTTATTTGGAGCAGAATTCATGCATCTCTTGGCCAATTTTACATAACATTTTGGAGTTTTCTCACCGAATCCAGGTCGTTCGCCTTGACAAATTCTCACTGAAAGTTTAGTATCAAAAGGCACACCATCAAATGCTCTTTTTCCCGTTGCTAGCTCAGACATAATAATACCGAAGCTGTAAATATCGGCCTCTTGAGTGAATGAATCACCTTGTAAGACTTCTGGGGCTACATATGGCATAACACTATCGATCTCACCTTCTTGTTTAATATCAGATGATGCGGAAAGTCCCAAATCCGTAATGTATGCACTGTGTAAATTTTCTTGTAAAATATTACCGGAATGCAAATCTCGATGGATTAATTCTTGAGAATGAATTGCTTCAAGATCAGATGCGATACAATATAATATATTTAATTTATCTTTCCATACCGATCGAGATACAGTTTGGAGATTCTGACGTAATGATCCTTCACTTGCATATTTCAAAACAATAATATAATCTTTAGTGGTAACATCTCTTGATATTCTATAACATTCTAAGAATGAAGGATTTTCATATCCTATTTCACAATAATACTTCAATTCTTGAATGAAATTTTCTACTTTTTTATTTGAATTGTGAATAACTTTAAGTGCAACTCCTTCATAAATATTATCATTTTTATTATACCAATATGCGTAAAATATAGTAGCAAAACCACCTTTTCCTATTTCTCTAATATTTTTGAAATCATTGTAATTAATCTATGATATTTTATATTTTTCATCGTTTAAAATATTTTTAACACCATTATCTATTTCTTCATATGATATTTTATTTATTTTTTTAAGACTTTTTAATTTTCGATACCAATGATTAGCTCTTTGAATATCTCTTTGTACACCAATTCCATTCCGGTAACAATTACTAAGATTTCTTATTCCACTAAAATCATTCATATTAGCTGCCTTTTTGTAATATTCAAATGCTTTACGTTCATCTTCTATAACTCCTCTTCCGTAACGATAACATTGACCAAGATTATTTATACCCATAGTGTGACCCATATCAACAGATTTTTGATAATAAAAGAATGCCTTATGATCATCCTTTTCAATTCCAATTCCTTCATCATAATAATATCCAACATCCACCAGCATCACCCATCTTAGCAGATTTTTGATAATAAAAGAATGCCTTATGTTCACCTTTTTCAACTCCAATTCCATTATGATAACAATATCCAACACTATATGTTTCATCGGCATCACCCATTTCAGCAGATTTTTGATAATAAAAGAATGCTTTATGATCATCTTTTTCAACTCCAATTCCATTACGATAACAATATCCAACACTATATGTTCCATCGGCATCACCCATTTTAGCAGATTTAAGATAATAAAAGAATACCTTATGTTCATCCTTTTCAACTCCAATTCCTTCATCATAACACTATCCAACATTATATGTTCCATCGGCATGACCCATATCAGCAGATTTTTGATAATAAAAGAATGCCTTATGTTCATCCTTTTCAACTCCGATTCCGTTATCATAACAATTTCCAAGTGCAAATATTCCAACAACATAACCCATATTAGCAGATTTTTGATAATAAAAGAATGCCTTATGTTCATCCTTTTTAGCCCTGATGCCATTTAGATAATTCCATCCGAGTTCACGAAGTTCAGTGCCTGTCTGACTCATGTTAAAGATGTGTATTAAAAAAAAAATTTTTTTTTTTATATTTATATAATCGACGTTTACTCTGTTTTTTAAGAAAAAAATATCAAACTTTATTCTTTCTATGGTTTTTTTTTTATTTCCTAGTTTAGTTTTTTCATTTAATATATATTAATAATTCTAGTAGAAATAAGAAAATTATAAGTTTTAATAATAAGTAAATTAAGGATGTGAAAGTCCGGTTCACTCCCAACTCAACTTCAAAAGTCGAACCTTTGTTAAAAAGTTCGGTCCCAAATAAGATTTGGGACTTTCGACTCGCATCTGCACGTGCGTCTAGCACATTTAAAAAAAAAAAAAAAAAAAAAGTTGAATGCATGCAAGGAAGCAAAGTATGCATGAATAGACATTTTTTTACGNAAACAATCTTTATTCTTTTTATTTTTTTCATTTAATTAATTAATAAATCTAAAATTTAAGTCTTAATAATAAGTAAGCCAATTTTTGTCTATCACTAATATGTATTATATGTAGTATATATACGGATTAAATTATTTGTTTTTTATTAATTAATACATGTTGCGGCTGAAACTTGAAATTTTAATTATTTTAATATGAAATTTTTAGAAATAGTTAGATTAGGGTTTAGGGTTAGTTTTGATAATAAAAGAGTATAAGTGGGTTTTAGTAATAGGGCTTATATTTTTTAAATCGAGGTCCCTGATTTCAAGCTTCAGCCGTTTCAAGCTTCAGCCGTGACAATACATAAATATAACTACATATTTCACAATTCCAAAATAGTATTTATTGCTTTATAAAATTGTATTCTTTTTTAATGTCGCTATCATTAGAGAGTTATTAGAGAGTTATTAGAGAGTTATTAGAGAGTTATTAGAGAGTTTACTAAACTTGCAAGCTTTAATCAAAAAGACTAATAAAAAATTTGATCAAGAAATGAAACCAAATCGAGCTTATAAAAATTCCTTTAATAAGACTCTTTTAATACTATATAGTTATTGGATGCCAAAATATTTAATTGCTAATTCACATATAATTAGTTTACACAAAAACTATTATGGCGTAATCTATACCAATAATCAAGTTACACATGTGTAATTTTGATTTTTAGATTTCTTGTGATATTTATTATCCATTTCCACTTTTCCACCTTACTTGGAAACATAATTAAATGCTTCTACTAAATGTGCTCCGTGACAATCAGTGTTGGGCTCTGGACCAAAAGTCCGCTCTACTGGACTTATAAACTGGACTACTGGACATATAGGTCCAGTGAACCAATTTATAAGTCCAGTTCCAGTTCAATTTTACTGGACTTATAAGTGAGCCCAACACTGGTGACAATATATTTATAAATTTAGATTGCGTGATTGGCTAGTTATATAGTTATACAACTAATTTGATATTAATCAGTACAATTCTATGAGAAAAAAGATTTTCTTTAATTTGACATTTTTTATAATTAAATGAAGAGTAAATATATACGACTACATAAATATAAATATTTATAAAATAAAGTAATATCCAGGCCTACCGAATAATTGCATTTTTATTTTTTGAACTTAATTAATTAATTGGTGGCTCAACTGCAATTTTGGTCAATTAATTGCAATTTTTACTGATAAAAGAAACATACGTATATGATAGTATATGATATTGACATCAGAAATTTTAATTAAACAAAAAAATTTTATTAGTAATATACGTAACTACACAAAGAAATCAGATAATAACGCGATTTCTTTTTTTTTATTATTTTATTTTATTTTGAAATTTGCAAGTGCTACATAGTTAATAGAGTAAGTGTAGTTAATATTTTTAACTGGGTGAGCCTTTGCCAATTACTTTTCAATTACTTGTCTAAAACTTGTATCTTAACAAAGTCCATAAAAGCAAAGTTACAATTAATTGCAATTATTACGTCATTAATTGAATTCAATTTTTTTTAATAATATTGTGTTTAAACTTATATAATTGATTCAACCGAAATTTAGTTTTGTTATTTGCAACTTTGCAGCAACCACAAACAGCTTTTAAGAAAATGAAATTGATAATAGCGCATCTAATACTGAATTGCAAATTCATATTAACCAATTATTACATGTTCAATTTATCACATGATAAATTTATTCAACATATTCAAGAAATTTAACCCTTTAACTGTTTTGTCTGGAATTTTATTAATAATACTATTTGAAATTACGTGTATCTAAATCTAATTATATTTATGTGAAATTAAACTTCACATTGTCAATATATTGATTTTTTTTTATATCTCTTGAAATCAATCAATATTACTAGGATTCTTTAATATCGATTATTAATTAATTTTAAGAATCTCTAACCATAATAATCATATACCACCTCATGTTTAGTTAGCTTAATGGTTTTAAAAAGTTGTTTTTTTAAGATTGCTGAACCTTCTCGTTCAATTGGATGGACGTCACTAAATTGCGAGTATTTATTTGTAAGTATTCAAACCTTTCTATTTCTTCCAAAAAAAATAAATCTAATTGTTCTAATTATTCAAATACTACTTTTGCTTGAAAATTTTTCGATATAAATAACTAAATAAATAACTAAATTAAGAATTTAACTTGTAACAACTTAAGTTATTCAGTGTTAAAGTGTCCCTTTTATTTTCAGAATATTCCAGATAGAATTGTTTTATATACTTATTATGATCTTCATATCTGATATCTGATATCTAATATAATAGCTTTGATGTAATTTTATAATTCCAAATAAAAAAATAATTTATAATAATGACAGGAGTAGAAATATCATGTAAAGTATTTTTCAATAAAAGCCTAAATACATATAGAATATTTTACCATTTAGGTTTTAGTGCCAGAATGTTCGGAACAACTATAAACTTCCTTGAAAAAAGTGAAAAAGTTTGATTATTCGCAATTTAGCGATGTAAAGCTTATCGGATGTAGAAGATTTGCGATTATATAGAAAATATGCATTAAAAAGTTCTAAATAATGATTTGCAAATTGATATTAGAACGATAAAGAGAATTAAACGTGAAGTAACATGATATTTTATAAGATATTGGTCATACTGTACGATAAAAAAAATTTTTTGTTATTTTTCATCATATGACCAATATCTTATAAATATTGAGCACAAAAATATCATCAAGCTTTACAAGAATCTGATTTTGAAAATTAAAGTATTAAATATCACAAAATCTATTTTTATCTAAATGTAATTTAGATTTACTGTTAGTTTTATGCTGATATTGCATAGTGGAACTCTACAAGAATATTTAGAAAAAAGCTACAGGAAAATATATGAATTTCAAAAAAACTCCACAGGGGTTCTAGATACCTTTTGCAGTAATGTGATATGGCGCATAAGAATTAATTAATCGGAGAACGTGTACAAGTAGTGTTTGTAGTCAATCCAAATTTATTGACTAGACCAACTAAGTTATAGTTGATCATCCTAATTGGTTAATGGCAATCACGTGATTGAAAATAGATACGATTGGCCAATTACTCATTATCTATTATTTATACATAAGTACAGTACTAGTACATATGTACATATGTACAATAGAGAGATAACTAATAAGAATTACATTCTTAGAAAGGACTTTAACATTTAAACAACTGAGTATAAATATGGTATATAATTTCTTTTTATTTATTAATATAATTCAAATTAAAAAAAATAAAAAAGCAAGGTCTCACCTTTAACATTTAAAAAAAAAAAAAATAAAAATAAAAATAAAATTTAATTTAAATTTTATTATTGCCTATTTTTAGAACTAGATTCCTTTCAAACATGAGCACTTATGTGCTATCGCATCAAACTGGTTCTGAATTTGTTAATTATCTTTGAATAAAAAAACTAACTTATTATTGTATAAATTTGTTACTATATTATATATTTATTTACAAAATATTAGGCATATACTAAAAATATTATATTTTTATATGAATTTTATTTATTATTAGTTATAAATATTATATTTTTTATAAAATTTAATTGGTTATGATTTTTAATATTACCTAGGGGTTAGTAAAATAAACGGGGGACAACTCAATATTACACAAGTAGATAATCGATCTTCAAAATTGTCACGATATAGATTTTATTGCATCCCAATGCATTCCAACTTTCAAAAATTTTAATAATAAAAATTCTAGCTAATTGAATATGGATTTTTTTCTGAAACTTGGAATGACTGAAGGCTGATAACTAGCTTTGTAAAAGCTTAGCACTAATTTTCTATGTCTTTAAAAACTGAATCATATATTTCTTTAAATTTAAAGTATTAGCAAAGCGAATATAAAATGGCGTTAAGGAATAGCATCAGCAAATTTATAGTACCGAAATCTTTCGAAAGATCTTGTGTTACTGCAAAATCTTTTGAAAGATTTCGCATATCGCAATATATTTCGAAATATTTCACTTTCGAAATATTTTGAAAATAATTTCGAAATATTTCGAAAGTAGATTTGAAATATTTTTCAAAATATTTTGTAATCGAAATAATTCGAAATATTATAGAACTGGCTGGATCAGCTGGATTAGGATATGTAACCTGGGTCATGCCAAGACGCATTGGACTATATTTTCGAAATAGTTCAAAATTTTGTATTATGTATCGAAATTAATCTACAAATTCTGTATTACAAGATCAGATCAGATCTTTGTTTATAAATTAGATCTTCTATACAGTTTTACATTGTTTTTTTTCTTT
>QKWP01000797.1:90489-103837 GCA_003550325.1 Gigaspora rosea
ATATTTAATTTAAAATAAATTTAAAATATATAATGTATAATAATAAATAAAAAATATAAAATTTTATATTAAAATGCGAAACAATGCAAAAACCTGTAAAAGCGATCAAAATTTGCAAAAGCGTGATTATGTGAATATGTATATCGTTTATTTTTTTTTAAAAAAAATTTAAAATTTTGCGAAATATTGCGATAATATGCAAAAAATTACCTCCTGCAACCCCGGAAGGAATAATTAGGTACAAATTAGGTACGGGATTGCATTGTTTTTATTTGCCCTATTTCGCAATATTTCGCAATACATTTCGAAATATTTCGAAATTTCTTTTGAAATCTTTCAAAAGAAATGCATACCGAAATCGTTCGAAAGATTGCGATTTTTTCGAAAGATTTCGCTTCAATCGCAATTCTTTCGAAAGATTTCGGCATGCAATTTCTTTCGAAAAATTTCGTATATTTATTTTGCTGATGAGAGAACCAGAACTAGACTGGGATTTAAATAAGTACCAGTTTCTAGTTTTGTTCTTTTTGACATTTTTCATTTCTTACTAATTTTTTTCTTCTTTTGTAGGTCTTTGGTAAATGTGAAATAGTATAGGGGAATTGGGATCTGGAAACTAGACTGAACTTAGATAAGTACCAGTCTTTAGTTTCGTTTGTTCTTTTTTTTATTTTTTATTTATTTTTTTTATTCGTAGGTCCCTAACAAATGTGAATAGTATTGAAGAATTGAAATCTGGGAACTAAACTGGAATTTAGATAAGTATCAGTCTCTAGATTTGTTCCTTTTGCCTTTTTTATTTCTTCTTACTAATTTTTTCTTTGTTTATAGGTCTTTAATGAAATGTAAAGTGGTATTGGAGAATTGGAATCTGGGAACTAGACTAGAACTTAGATAAGTACCAGTTTAGTTTTGTTCTTTCTTATCTTTTTTTGTTTCTTCTTATTTATTTTTTTCTTTTTTTGTAGGTCTTCATTATTGAGTCGATAAAAAACAAAAGATATCGGGTATAAAGTTATAAAGTAATAATAGTAAACGATAGTTGGGTTTATTATAAAATAGAAAATTTGTAAATGTAAACAAAAATTATTTTGTAATTAAATTTTTTAATAAATAAAAAATTTTAATAATAATAATAAATAAAAATTGGCTTTTTTTTGGTATTTGTAATTATTATTGATATGTATTGGTAGATATTATTATTGGTTATATATCAATTACTATTGCATCGGTTATATATTGATTATAATCATGATAGAAATCAGCAAGAAAATTATTATCGATATATATTTCTCTGGTTAGTAATTGATAATAGTTGGCTAAAAAATTTTCCACATGGGTCAAGGCTCAAGTTATGTAGCAGTTTATGGTAATTAATTTGACTTTATAAATTTAGTATTAAAATATTAATTTTTTTTATTGAAGTTTAATATGCTTCCCACCCATGTGATGTGCTTTTATATCGCACCCTAATTTGATTGGCTAAATTTGCAGATCATTATTTTTTTAAAAAAAAACAATTTTTGATAAAATTCTTTAAATTAAGAATTAGTCTATGAAATTTTAAGAAAAGTCTTAAAATTTTTTGGGTCTATATGCAAAATTTAGTGCTGAACAAGTTTACTTAGTCGAATAGAAAGATTGTTTTAATAAAATTTAAAGAAATCATCAAAAAACAAGTTAAAAAAATGAAAAATTGCGAATATCTTTAAATTTTATTAAGATAACCTTTTTACTTCGACTAAGTAAACTTGTTCAGCACAAAATTTTGCATATAAGTGCAAAGAAATTTAATTGCCAATCCAGATAAGATCAGCAATATTTCTATATTTAGAATTGGGGCAAAACAAATATATAAACAAGGTAGTACAAAATCTGGATCAGGCCTGTATATAGAAAATTTTTATATGATTTAAAGAATTTTAAAGACGTTTTTACTTATATCTTCTTATCTACTAGTCCGATTTTATGAAATTTTACTAGTAGATGTACAAGAACCTGCTCTACAACTTTACTTATATCAAAAAATAATATTTACTTAGTACAAAAAAAACTTTTTATTAGGCCTAAAACAGATTTACTAATATATTGTTTATATATTTGTTTATCCCCAATTCCAAATATGGTAATAATATAGCTATAGTGCCGATCTTATCCGGATTGGTTATTAAGAATTTCCTAGTAAACCTTCCATACTAACTCTAACCTAAAAATTTTCACAATAATTTGTTTATTTTTTTAAAAATAACGATCTACAAATTTAGCCAATCAAATTAGGGTGCAATACATAAGCACATCGCAGGGTGCAAGATATGCATTTATTCTTTTTTATTTTATTAATAAAAATTTTCTGGATTCTTTAAAAGACTCAGGAACTAGCATAAGTAAAAAAACGATAGCTACTTGCTTTTAAAGATTCAATTTTTTAAAAAAAATTTTACAATTTATAGTTTAAAGTTTGTAAAGCCAATCTGCCCAGTTACAAAAACCAAAAATTACTAATATTATATTCAACATGTCTATATTTTTAATTCGACCATATTATATAATTTACTATCCTTATAACTTGCTTTTTCTAGAACAAAATTTCACAATACACCTAAAAAATTAATGCGTTTTAAAGCTATAAAGAATTTTTGCTATATTACATATGTTTCAGTTAAATATTAAAAGTAGTTAGCATAATGTTACTTTCCAGAGTGATGTTGTTACATAGCATGTAAAATAAATATAGTTTGCTAAAGGTTTAAAATGAATATATATCAGTTAATAAATTAGAATTTAATATTAACAATTTTAATTATTTAAGAAAGTGGTATTTAGTTTTTGCAAATACCAAAATATACCCAATCTCTATACAAATCTACCAAACTATAGAAATCGAATATGACAGTAACATACCTTGAATCAGTTAGTAATAAATATAGCCAAAGATTCTTTAGTATAGTATTGTTAACATTTTTTTATACATTTATATAATTGGTACACAAAATAATTGCACATCATTTTATTAGCTATATATTTATAGTAAGTTGTCATCCCATTTATTTTACTAACCCCTAGATATTACTTGATATAAATTTAATATTAAGTTGGCTAAGCTAATTTTTGAAAAATCAGCTGGCTTAGTTAGCTAAATTGATAAAATTGACTAATACAAAATTAACTACAAACACTATATACAAGAAAAAAAATAAAAAAGAGAAAATACTCAACAACTAGTGTTTAAATCAGCTTTGAAACCCATATAAAAATGCCTGAAATGTGATTTTACATATAAATAGTAGCCTTTTAAGGCTATATTTATAAACTCTAACTCTAATCTTAATATAAAGCTAAAGGTTTATTCGAATGTGCTATACTATATAATAGTCACTTACTAAAAAAGTGTCTAAACTGCAAAACATTCGTTTTGATACTTCTGCATCTATTTTTTTGATACTAATCAACATGAAAATCCTAGTAAAAATAAAAATTTTCAAAACTTTAAATAAAGATACTATGACAACTATAAGACCAAATTTGGTTAACCCCTTTTTTATTTGAATTTTAAGCTTTATAGAATTCAAATAAAAAAATTTTATTAAATTTAGTCAAGTAGTTGTTGAGTTATTTTTATTCAAAGTTAAAGAAAATCAAAATACATATTAATAGAATGCATTAAATTTTTTATCTAATTTTAAATGAAGATACTTTGATATATCCATTTGACCAAATTTGATAAAACTTTTTTTATTTAAATCCTATCTCTTAAATTGTATTGTAAGCAAATTTGCTTGCAACTTTTTTATAAATTTAAATTTTTAAATAAAATTTTAAATGGGTTAATATATTTGTAACCATAGATTACAATAAATTTTTTGTAGCCAGGTCTATAACTAAGCCCAGATGTAATATAGTTAGGGTTAGGGTTAGGGTAATATTAAAGTTAGAATTAGAGTTAGATTGTGATTGTTTAGGGTTAGAATTAGAATTAATATTAAGATTATTACAAAATCACGAGAGGAGCATTTTTTGTTAGTAGTACAACAGGGTCACCCTAGTAAAATTTTGAGTTATTAACAATTTTATAAAATACGGTTACAGTAACCATGGCTACAAATATATTAATACATTTTAAATATTGATTTTAACTATATATTTTTTAAAGAATATTGTAATTTAACTCTAATAGACCAATTAAAAAACAAAATTAGATATAATATAAAATTGAACTAAAAGATGATCTTTTTTAAAAAATTGGTTGTAACCTAAAAATTTTACTATGAAGCCATTTTTTGTACTTTAACAAAAAAAATTCTTTGCACAATTTTACTATAAACTTTTTCATATTACCTTTACTGTATATTCCCAAAAATAAGCTACTCCAAAATAAGCTACCCCTTTGGTTTTGACCAAAAAACCTAAAAACTTGTTTTACCTGAAAATAAGCTACTTCACTTTTTTCAGTTTAGAACAATAATAAAATTTTTTTGTTTCAAAAATAAGCTATCCCTTTAGTCGTTGCCCAAAATCCGTAAATAGAAAAACAAATAATGGGTTGCACTAGTGCATATATGCAATTGTGAGAATATTTTCAGTTATTTTATTCCCACCATTGCATATATATGCATACTTACCTCCAAAAACTAACCATTGTCCACCCTTTTACCGTAAAATATTCATCTGCCCATCTTTCTACCTGAAAAGATCTATTTTCCTACCTATATATCTATTATTAATTCTCACCCACCCATAAAAAACCTAAATAAATAAACAAATTAATAAAATAAATAAATTAATTAAATATACGAATAAAGAATGAAAGAAAGATTTAAAATTAAGTTATTAATAAAAAAAATAATTAAATTAAAAAAAATAAATTATTAAAAAAAATTAAATTAAATTAATGTAAAATTTTAAAAATAAATATAAAAAAAGATAAAAAAAAGAAAAAAAATAAATAATAAAAAAAAATTAAAAATAAATAATAAAAAAAAATTAAAAATAAATACTAAAAAAAAATTAAAAATAAATAATAAGAAAAAATTAAAAATAATTAATAAAAAAAAATTAAAAATAAATACGTTAAAAAAAATTAAAATAAATAATAAAACAAAAATAAAAAAAATTGAATACGTTAAAAAAAAAATTAAAAGATTAAACGTTTAAAAATAATAGAGAATTGAGTATGCATTAATAATCAATTCTGTTATTTAGGGATTGATATATGTTATTTACTGATTTTTACTAATCCATCAATAACCCGAGTTATTGATAAAATTTTATGTTTAATAATGCATCAATAAAGTATAGTAAAATAAATAAATTAATAATTGAAATTCGTTAAATAATTTTACTTTTATAAATTTTTTTTTTTCTTTATTGGCCTGCAAACATATAGTTTTTTGCTGTTCAGCAAGTTCTAGATTAGTTCTAATTGTTTATTTTTGGTGCAAAAATCACTTAAGGAAAGCATGACAACCAAAGAAAAATTAATTGAAGCTTAATAGATATTAATCGCTATAGTGAATGTTTAAATATATTAAAAAATTTAAGCCTTTAGTACAATTAAAGCTAAAACACTGGATTACTAAATACTTTTAAGATACTTTGTATCAGTATGACAGAAGAGTATGCACTTGCTGAAAAAATAACTCAAAAGGTTTGAGGAGGTGTAGCTATATTTGTGTGGCCAATGTAAAAATAAATAACAATATAAATGATATTTTATTTAATATGATATATATTTTTTTATATTATAAATGTCACACTGATACCAATTTCGATTCACAAATATTTCATGTTAATCCTTGAATGACAGAAATCAATAAACGATACATAACATATACATGTTAAAAACCTGTTTACAAAGTTAATATTCGTGAGAATTTTTTTTAAAAAAATAACAACCAATAATAAGCTACCTTTGATATTGGGCATAAATTCCTAAAAACCTGTATAACCTGAAAATAAGCTACCTCAGTTTTTTTTGCCTAAAATTGTCCAAAAAAAGATAGCTTATTTTTGGGAATATACAGTACCAATAATCACTTTAAAGACTTCACATTTTATTGATACTTATTTCACTAGCAAGCTTATTTACAGATTAATTTACAGACAAGTTCATTTGTAGACAATAGCTCATATAACTTGATTCTATACTTAATTCTAATAATAATAATTAGAATTACTTTGCAGAATAAGCTGTTAGTAAAATATATTGTTTATAAAATAAAATTATCTGTAAAGTAATCATCTATAAAATAGCTTATTAGTGAAATAAGTGTTAGTGAAATATGATATCTTTGAAGTGAAACTAGTTACTAAGCAAAAGATAAACCCAAGCTCAAAAAAAAACTAGTAGCAAAATCTAATAAACAATGAAGCTATAATGAAAATGCAAAATTCTAAAAAAATATGAAATTTAAAAAATTTGTGAGTTAGTATTGTATCATTTTTGATAAATTAATATATTAATCAACAATAATATTACATTATAACATTAGTCAAGAGAATGTCATCATAGTACAGTAATAGTTACAAATTCAAAATACTGTATTGTAATAATTGCCTGTTAAAAGCTTTAAAATAGTAAAGAATATTGTAATTAATGAAATGTTCTTACTTTAAATAACAAGTGACAATAAAATTATCATATTAGAAATTGAAAATTATAAGCTATATATATGTTATATATGAAACGTGATCTTACTAGTAATGCCAAAAAAAATCAAAAAATTTATACATTAACTACAAAATACACCAATGCACATTATTCAAAATATAGATTATTAAACTACACATAAATTAATGAATATATGTTTCTATTTTTTTAAACTATACTATTAATCACTTTGTATTATATATAATTAATAATTAGAACATTAGCTTTCATCATAAAGCATGATTTATATACAAAAATCTTAACTCTTTTCAAAAATGAATAAATAAAAATTATAACTCCTACCAAAAAAAAATTTGCAAAAATCAGTATAGTAGAGATAAAAAAAGTTGAACAATACTATCTTTTTATATTTTATGTAATTATACTGGTATTATAATATAGAATCTTCAAATTACTACTTTTGGTATATTGTATAAAAAAAATCAAGGCAAAACATAGCTATATATAGGAATATTACAGTCCTACAAAAACCATAATTTGAACTGGTTTTTGAACTAGTTAATTGGTCTTTAGTCTATAATTCATTATGCCATTCGATTTGTCTCGATGAGATGAATCAAATGGTACAAGATTCACCTGATTCTGATCACTGAATCACAAGATATTATCGATTATTTGCCAGTTTTACACTTCGTCAAAATCCCTCTTAAGGATCTTTTTTGTGTAATATATAATTGATGGTATATCATGACTTAGTGATCAAAACTGGGTTCAAACTAGTACTTAAATAATTTATACTTCATTTACAATTCTTAATATTCCAGTATTTAAAGTTACTTATATTCAATTAAATATACTATAGTTTTATACTAGTAGATGCAAACTTAAATTTGTTTCAAACTTGAAATTAATAAAGTACACAAATAATTGCATCTATTTTGAAAATAGATAGAAGTTTAAAAAATTCTGTTTTGAAAGAAAGTACTATAAAAGAATCTATGATTATAAATAAGCTTACAAATAAAACCAAATAGAATTTATAGATTTTGAAATAAATATGTCACTAAATTAGTGAATTGACTCGACTATATCATGATCGATTATTGATCGAGTTGAGTCAATAGTCGAGCATATTTTTGTAGACTCAATCAAAAGTAGGTCAATTATTGATCAATAATATTTGATCGATCAGATAGTTGAATTTGATCGATCAAGAAAATTTTATAGAATATATTATTGTTTTTAGATTTTTTTTAGTAAATAAGATATAATCGATCAATTATTGGCCTAATAATTGATCAATTATATATACTCGAGCTTATAAATTATATGCTTGATCGATCATACTCGATCAAGTTATATAATTGATTTTTGATCGATTAAGCAAAATTTTTTTTGATCAATCATCGAGCAATGATTTTTTTGTCGAGTCAATTCACTACACTAAATTAATCTGAAATTACCTTAGGTCTAAAACCTTCTATTATTAAATTAATAAAAAATTTATAAGTCAGATATATTAAAAAATATTTATGTTAAGACAGAATTAATAGTAGCTTTTTTTATTACATTTATTTAAACCAGATATGTTTTATTTTTAAATATGTGAACAGCATTTTATTCTTAATATTTTTGCTATTTTGAGCTGATTAAATAATACAAAATAAATAACTAGATACTTAGAACACTGCCAGAAATTAGATAATTCAATTTTGGCCAAAATTTTGATCCTCCTTATTTTAGTTAAATCTTTATATTAAATTTTCACTTTTTTAGACCACTTCTTTTCTAGAAAATTAGTGATTTCTGGCCCTCCCTTAGTAATGGGTTAATGTACTACTTTACTAAATACTTTTGTTCCAAACATGTATATATAATTTTTTTTGCTGAAATTCTAAATTTTTTTTGGCTAAAATAAACTGTTCCAAAAACTAGTTCTAAATCCTGAGCTGGAACTTTTTAATAAACTTGTCTATTAATTGTGATCTACATCAGCGAATTATATATATGTAATTTTATGTAAGATTTTATGGCCCGTAATATTGCAAAAATCTTACGATCGATGTGGTAGATTACGCAATATATTACGCTATATTATGGTAATATTATGATTATTATTTCGAAATATTTCAAAATATATTGCAAATAAAAAAAATGCAAATTACCTCCCCTACAGGGGTCGTGTAGGACCCCGAACAATACATATAGAGGTTATATTGGCTTTAATATAAACTTTACGTAAATTTTATCCACTTTTTATTAGAGCTAATTAACCTTATTTTATATATAAGCTTTAATATTTAAATAATTTTATCTATTTAAAATATAACAAATAACTTATATATTTTTTTTAAAAAAGTATTTTTCAAAAAAAAATTTTTCTTTAAAAAAAATTTTTCTTCAAAAAAAATTTTTTTTCAAAAAAAATTTCTTTAAAAAAAATTTTTTTTAAAAAAAAATTTTATTTATTTATTTATTTATTTGGTTATCAAATTTTAAATATAACTTATCTAAAATTTATAATTTTATCCATTTTAAATAACATAACATTAAAACTTTTATCCACTTTTAAATATAACCTTTTGGCCAATAACCTCTTTTCAAATATAACATTTTAGTAAAAAAGCATCTTTTTTATCCAAAATTTCAATATAACCTTTATATGTATTGTTCGGGGTCCTGGTCGTGTACTCATGCAGATCAATAAACTAAAGCGCGCAGGAGGTATTTTTCATATTGTTTCGCAATATTTTGCAAATTTTCGCAAATTTTCAAAAATTTTTAAAAAATAAATAATTGATATACATATTCACATAATTATGCTTTTTTTTACAGGTTTTCGCAATATTTTGCACGGTTTCGCAATTTAATATAAAATTTTATATTTGTTTATTTATTATTATTATACAATATATTTTACATTTATTAAATATATATTTTTAATTAATATTATACTTTATTATATATTATGTATTATTTTTACATTATTACAAATATTTTAAACTACTTTCGCACTTCGTTGCATTTAATTTTATTACTATATACAAAAAACTAGCCCTAAACACTTATTTTCGCTCACTCCACAGTTAGCTATAAAAAAATAAACTATTATATTCCTTATATTCGCTCATTCACTTATATTCGCTTATATTTGCTACTTCTTGTAAAGTGCCAGAAAAGTTAGAATTAGTGTTCTTGTAAAGTGCTGAAAAAGTTAGGTCTTTTTCTTGTAAAGTTCTGAAAGAAGTAAGGAATAAATAAAATAAAATAAAATAAATAAGTAAAAAAAACAAACAAAAAATAAACCCGAAAAAATAACAAAAAAAACAAGAAAGAAAAAAAATAAACTATTATATTTTTTTTTTTAAATTTCCCAGTCAGATGACTGAGGCGCTGTTGGCGCTCTTTATTAAGGTCAATTTACAGGGTCTTACATTACATATACATTTATATGTTTTTAGGATTTTCCTAGCTAAACTAAACCTCCCTCCTATCGTCCGTTTTTCCCATCGGATCCCAGCAGGTCTAACACGTCTGGTGCCCCGTACCTTCGGATCATAGGCAACTTTAAGGAACTACATATTTCGCCAGTCCGCTATATAGTCAGGCCATTTGTCGTCTACCCTGGGAGCTGCTTTCCATTTTTGGTAAGTGTAGAATTATCAGGTTCCTTTCTCTTGATTGGTATAGAATCGTCAGGTGTCTTTTTCTTGTTTTCCTTTTGTAGTGGATGATCCTTATATTAACGACGTTTCTTGTCAGATTTTTCCTTTTCTGGATGCCGCATGACCTTGGTGGCTAAGTCACGCAACTCTTGCCGTTGTAGTAGGGTAGAGGCATAAGGGCACAGGCATGCCCCCATGGGCATGCCCCCTGGGCATGCCCATGGGCATGAACTTTTTTTATATGCCCATATGGGCATCTATATATAATAAAATTGATAACCAATCAAATAATATTTTGAATCGATTGAATTCACGCATTATAAAGTTCGAATCTCCTAATGAATCGAATTCTATTTCAATGTATATACATACGTATGTTGTAATGAGGAAACGTGATCTAACTGTAGCACAAAAACATGACCTAATACCGGGACCTTAAATGCACATTGATCGACATAAATTAATAAATGGAAGTCAATTGGCTCGAGCGAAGCTCCATTAAGAATAATAGAAAGACATTTCAGTGATTCGAATAGTGGGAAATAAAGTCATAGTCGTGTAAATGAGTATGAATTGCTCATCATTATTCGTAAAATCCCAATCCCATCCACTAGTCTTTTGAACTTATCACGTCACGTTGTCAAGATCCCCTCATGATCTAACTATTTATAATTTTTATTTTTAATATTCAGTTTCCATTTCATTTTATTCTTTATATGTCTTGTTCATTGTCATAGGCTTATTTAACTTTATGTCTCCATTGGGAAGTTGACCTATTGAGATTTCACATGGATCTGCGAAATCGTAGCAAATTATATGAGATTAGAACGATCTTTGTGTAAATTGTGTGAAAAGGTGGCGGTATTAAAAATTCAAGTTGACGTATAACAGATCAAAAAGATGGCTAAGCTGGATATTCCGGGACCAAACCGGTTAGATTCTAAAGAACGGTCATTGACTGGCTGAGCAGACGAGTGACCAAATCAGGCGAGAAGCATATAAAATCAGATAAGTATAATTCAAATGAAATTTATTAACTGCCTAATTTGGAAGCCAATTCAATGACTAACGTAAGATAATCGACAAAATAAAAAGTTAATATCTAGCACTATTGGCTAGGCACATCCAATAATAACGTATCACATGCGTGCAATGCTTTTTGATAATTAGGACAAAGGATGTGTAAAATGCTATGATGCTACAAATTAGAGAGAATTATGTCTATGTTAGAACGAGATCGCTTCATTATTATCATGTAGAAATGAACCTTCCCATTGACTTCAACAAGATTTTATATTTCATGTGAATCTAATTAACATATAGGAAGTAGGCAGTATTGGCCGAAGAGATCTATCCTGAGTAATTAGTTGTGACGTCTCATCCGTTTATTGTTATTTATTGCTAATTGTTGCTTTGTTCCTGTTTCTGTATAAATGATATTTTAATTGTTACATGATAGTATTTCGTGAATCATGTTTGTTGAATATTACCTGTAACTATAGGAGCTAAATCCTTATATTGCTCTTCCGATTTTATAGTTATAACTTACACATCAATTTAATATTTTCGCAATATATTTTGTGTTATTTTTTGAGGATTATGTTTTACAACATGGCAATTTACACTCATTTGCCACAGTGTCTTCAGTTACGTACGTAGTTAGCTAAGTTTGTAAATTTAGTATATGTAGTTGAATTTTATGTATAATTATGTAATTAGTACTTATTAATAGATAAATAATGATAAACAAACCTTAGTTATAGATGCTTTTAAGATTACTTACGAATTTGCGTAAATGGATTTCAAATTTAAATTAGCTTAATAATATTATTATTATAATAATTGCATTTATAGTAATCACATATTAAATAAGATGTTTACGAAGATTCAATTAAGATATTAGTCCAAGAACGTATCCTGTTTAATCAATGAAAATAATTTGTAAATTCTGAATTCAACAAGTCAATAATTTTATTTAATGTTGTTGAAATATAAATCATTAACATGTGCTGATAATTAAAAAGGAAGTACATTTATAATGTAATTCCGATGTGAAGTTTTTTGTATAATTTTAGATTTTGACTTTCTTTTTTGTATGAAAACTTTAATTGTCTTTTTATCAATGCTTCTATCTAAATTAATTCTGTTAATGCAGAAGTTTAAGTTTATAATTTAATTATATACAATGTCTTTCGAATCGTCACAAATACCTGAAGAATCTGAAAGTAATAATAATAACCGGCATTGGCGTGCACCTGGATCATCATTTGGAAAAAGATGGCATGGTTTTGAACAATCAACGGATAAAGATAGTGCAGGTCGTTACTATGCAAAATGTATATACTGTTCAAATGAAATGCCTGGTAAACCTGAGAGAATGTATAATCATATAGTAAATATATGCACATTTATTTCTTCAGAAGAACGAATGGAATATATCAATAAAACACATTCAGAGCATATACTAAGTTCTAGTAATAAAAGACAACAAAGTGATGATAATCAAATTACACAATCTCAATCACTTGTTACTTCTACGATAAAACAACAATCATCAATTTTATCTCACTTTGAAAAGCCACTTACAAATGAACAAATGCATAAACTACATTATCTTTTATTAGATGCTATAATTTATGGCAATATTTCATTTCGGTTTGTCAAAAATCCTTTTTTAAAAAAATTTTTGAAAGAATTGCGGCCTGCTTATAATCTTCCTTCAAGAAATGTGCTTGTTGAATCTATTCTTGTATTTCATTATACAGATTATTTAACAAGATTATTTGATAAGTTAAATAATTCTATGAACATTACTCTTTGCATGGATGGATGAGAAGACGTATCTAAAAACTCAATTTACGGCTTTATGGCACTAAAAAATGAAGAAGAATATGTTTTAGATATTTTAGATCTATCAAAGGAACGTCATACAGCAAATAATTTACAAGTAGCATTAGAAGAGGCTATAAAAAGATCAATGTTAAAATATGATTCAATTATAGCTTTAGTTACTGATAATCCTTCAACTATGATTAAGGTTCGAAATGATTTAAAAAGTAAATATCCGAATATTGTT
>QKWP01000797.1:106552-158013 GCA_003550325.1 Gigaspora rosea
AAAAAAAAAAGAAAAAAAGGAGAGGGGTAAAAGGGAGAGTGTGTAAAAATAGGTCGAAACGGCCTTTTTTTTTTTTTTAAGTTTTTTCACACATTTTGTAGAATATATTTTTATAATCCTTGGCAGCTTACGAATCAAATGGGCTTAAGAAGTTTTGAACTTTTTTTTTTTTTTTTTTACCCAGTGATCCAGGTTGATATTTTTGTGATGCGGTCAAAACACTGTGTAATTGTTAAAGATTTGTTAATCATTATATATCGTTACAATTAAAAAGTGAAAAAAACAAAATAGAAGATCTAATTATAAACAAACAATTTAATCTGATCTTGTAGCACAGAATTGAACATCGTTGAACTATTTTGAACTATTTTGAAAAATCATTCTAATGCGCAATCCAGATTACAAATTTACTAATTCAGCTTGGTTTTCTAGTCCCAAAATATTTTGAAAGAGTTTGAAATATTTTGTAACATATTTCGAAATATTTCGAAATTACTTTCGTAATATTTCAAAAATTTGATATTTAGAAATATTTCAAAATATATTACATAATATTTTGCTTATATTACGGTTCTAAACCTTACATAAGATTACGCTATTATAAATTTGCTAATGTAGTTCACGATCCATTATTCAGACTGGTCTTTTAAACCAAGACTGAACCAAACTGAACTATAATATTTCTACCTATACAAGAGATTTTATAAAGTAAAATATATTTAATAATCTTCAAAATCTAATAACAAATAGTAAAAAAGTATATAATACAATCAAAGCTCTAATCTTTATAATTCAAATAAAAAAGATATACAAAGACAAATAAATAAAAAATTTAAACAGATATATAGGCTAGTACAAAAAGATTTGTATATCAAATAGCTCTAATTAAAATATTTTGTACAAATTAATTTTTAATTTAAGGGTAAAGAGTACAATTTTAAAATTATATATAAACTTAATAATAATTTTTTTGTATTTAAATTTATAAAAAATTATATTAAATAAACTAATTTTAATTTTTATAAAAAGTTTATAGAGCAGTTTTTTTTGATTCTAATAATAGTAAAATCATTAAAATTGGTTAAAAACTCAGTAAGTTATAAATTTTTAAAGATTGGTATAATGTATATACCCTAAAAATAGCAAGAGACACAAATCTGTTTCAAATTTTTAAATATGCATCTGGCCCTAAAATTTGAATTGGAACTAATAAAATTGCAAAATTTTGTCATACAAAATTTTATAAAATAAAATTTAATATTTATAACCAATTATATTGCTGTATTTTGTATAACCTTTGGATAACTATTTTTTTGACCAATTAAAATACATAGTTGGCTTATGGGATGCTAGTCAAAATCCCAACAAATAAAATCTCAACAGGTTATAATTCTAACAAAAAAATTCTGACAATAAAAATCTTAACAATTCTGATAACAAAAATTATTAAGTTTATTTAAGTTAGATTAGAGTTAGAGTGAGTACTTAGGTTAGGGTTAGTGTGGGCATTTAGATTAAGATTTTATTTAAAAATATTATAATAAAATTGCTTAAAAAAAGCTTTTTTTTTTGATTGTCAGAATTTTTTTGTTGGAATTATGACCTGTTAGGATTTTGTTTGTTAGAATTTTAATCCAAATCTGGCTCATATAATGTTTTAAATTTATACTATTTAGGGGGCATCCATAAATAACATTATACAAAAGGGATTAGATGAAATATAACATTTTTTTTGATAAATAGAGGGGGTCAAAAAATTTAACATAATTTTTTTAGAAAAAATTGTTTAAAATCTGATCCAATAGACCAAATTTAATAATTTTGTACTACAGTATATCATTATTATATGCACATTAATGCACTTGTATAGTACAAGCTTATACAACTGCATATTGATTGTGAAATTATTTAAAATATATTTTTTTTAAAACCAGAAATTATATATAATTAATTATTAAAATAAAACAATGTTTAAATAATAAAAATAATACTAAGTTAAATTAAACATATTTTTATTTGATACTAAAAAATTTTTAATAATTAATCAAAAATATAAAAACTTTTACTTAGTGTCAAAATTACAAAATTTTTTGAAATACAAAACTTTTTGTATTAGCCTATATCAAAAAAGAAGAACTAATACAAATCAAATTAAAAGCTAAGATATAATAGCATTACAAAAAGAAAAAAAACCAAGAATTAAATAAAAATACAAGTTAATGACAGACTAACAAAAAAAAAGAAGCAGAAAAACTTAAATTAAAAAACTAATATACAAAACATTGAACAAACAATCTTAAGCTCCAACCATCTTTTTGGTAGATTAAATTAATTTTTTTAAAAAAATATCTTTAGAAAGTAGTATTAGATATAATGTAATTATTTTTACTTTATAATAGCTAAGTACTATGCTATACTTAAACTTTAAATATGCTTAATAGTATATATAAATGAGTAACAAATATTAGTATGATAACCAAATACAAAACTTATTGAAAAGGCCAAGTTTATGCTTAACAAATAAAAATAGTATATTTATTTAATATAAAATTATTTAATAAAGTAAACATGTAGTTTGATTAAGAAAAAAAATAAAAAACTTTATCTTGATATACAGTACAAGTTTTTATATATAAAATAATATATTTAAAAGAATTTTCTTGGTTTATAGCTTTAATAGTTTAAATGTAACATAGTTTTATTTATTGGTGTTTTTTAATTAAATATTTTCCTTGAAGTTTTATTTATTAAAAAAAATGAATTAATACATGATCTCATATAAAAAAGTATCTTCAAACTCGAAACATAAGAAGAAAAAAGTATTATGTCTGTTTTTTGTATGAGATAAAAGATCAAATGACTTCAGAATGAAATTTATTGAAAAGCAATCAAGTTTTTAACAAATGAATTTGACATAATTATTATTTCTCCTTTTGAAGTATCAAATATAGTAAGCAGAAAGACACGAAAGATAACAAGAAAATCTGTTAGAAAGATGCTTAGTTGGGCTCATTCATTATAAGTTTCAACAAAGGTTAATTTCAAAAGCCAAAGAGAAGGGAGTTCATGTGTTAATGCAAAACGAAGCTTACACATAAAGACATGTAGCTGGTGTGGAAACATTCAGAATATTAGAGGATCAGAAACATATAAATGCAAGAATTGCAGCATCGAAATAGATAGAGATATCAATGGCGCCAGAGGGATATTCCTTCAGGCTTTGCTTGATGGAACCTTGATTTTGTCTTAAGACATCTTCATGCAGGAAATAATTAATATTGATTATTGTTTATAATTGGTCATGCAATCATGGAATTTGTACTGTCGGAGTAAATGATTGATTGACATGTGCCGCGCAACGGCACGTTTCAGCCAATCATTTACTACTACAGAACAAAATTTGATGTTATCGTGATCATATTTTACAAACCGTGATTGGCTGACTGAGTTTTAAATATGGGATTTTTGTGCTTACGTAATAACGTACAAGAAGAAAAAAAACTATGATCATATTTGGCACGATAATGATACGTTAAAATCACATCGATCTTAATAAAAACTTAAAAGGTGAGGTTGCCGGGTCAATTTTAATTTTAATGGTATATATTAAAACCAAAAAATTAATTTTCACATGACATAATAATAAACTTGATTTCAAGAAATGATATCGTAAGCAAAACTTTTTATGTTTCATAAAATATATGCATGCAAGCACCACACACCACTAAATTAGACTTTTATTTCAACATTTTTACTCCGAATTCTCCGAATTATTCTAATATCTATTCCAGGTTTGCTCAAGTTTAGAAATCCACTCCAACTTAGTATTTTACGCCGGAGTGCACCAGAGTAAAGATGCTCCCTACATGCATATTTGTTGTATATGTAGTTGTCGGCAAGAACCATTTATGAAAAATAGAGTCAAATAATAATAATAATAATAATAATAATAATGATAAAATTCTAAAAATTTGCAAATATATATTATAAATGCGTAAGAGATTTTATACCATTTAGGAATATTAACGGTCCGTTCTAATTAAGCCTTAGTCCAGTTCTAGTCTGGTTTATTATATTTTATTAGTCTTAAAGGTTAATTAGGCCAGACTGGTCTAGACTGGTCTGTTCTTACCAAGAGACCAAAGCAGACCAATTTTTCAAGGTCTTGACTGACCTTAAGGTTTATCAGTCTAAAGCTAAATTTAAAGCATATAATTCCTAATACCATTTGATTTATAGTATTAGTTTTGACAAACTTTTTAAAATTTGTTCACTACAAGTTAATTAGAATAAATAAAAAAAAAAAGCAAAAAATTGACACTAACGCCAAAAATCATGTTTAAATTATATATTCTCGTTATCGTTATTACGTGTTCTAAATAATACGTATATTTGCAATTTGTCCAAGTTTGTTCAACAATAGTACATACTGTATATTATGGATGGATGCCGATAAATTGAGTATTTGATTGACTATTATTTTAAATAAGATTTTTATGACTAAAAGCAGCAATATCACCACATTTTTTAATTGGTGTTATATATATATATATATTTTTGCGGATTTATTTTCTAGATTAACGACTAAAGACTTTAAAAAAAATATGTGTATTAAATAATAAAAGAAGCACTTATTAAAGTGAACCGCGTGGGGGAAGTATGCACAAATTGAATAAAATTGTGTAAGAAAAATGGATACGCGACCAATCATTTTTTGATAAGAAATATCAGATCAAAAAAGTTTTCGTGATTGATTGATTATAGATCTGGAGAGTAAATATTGGAGTGCTCCGTATTAAAAGGGCCCATTTTTACAATTTTTTGAAAAATGAGTTTTTATTAAATTCATGTAAATTTTGACATAATTGATATTTTTCAATTATTAATAAAAGTTGATTTGCATAATAAAAAATCAAGATAATTTAAAAAGAAAAATTACATGAGGCTGCGTAGAGCCAACACGTCACGAGATTATCCGATAGTCACCTGCCTTCTTTAACCAATCAAAATCGTGAAATTTAATTAATCCCGAATCAGTCCGAAAATCAAAACAAATGGTTAAACTCAATTATCTCAAAATGAGATAAATGTAAAAATGGGACCTTTTAATACGGAGCACTCCATATAACCAATAATAGATAATTTAATAGATTTTAACGGGTATAAAAAATGAATTAATAATCAAGTTTAATACATATATTTTGGAATTCGTGTAATTCAAACAATAGATACACATAACATAATCTTCCATTATTATTTCACACAACATTTATTTAATACAATAACAAAGAATGCTGGTGGAAACATACATTCCAGATTCTATCTCTTTTTTTGGATTATTACTACCATAATAAGAAATACATAAATCAGAATGTGTAATAAAGAGAATATGACGCGATTCCAAAAGAAGAATAATGGTGTGTTCTTCTATAACGATTCACGAAAACAATCCGGAGATAACAAAGAAAAAATAATTACACTGAATGATTTTATTTAATTTCAGAATTTAGCCAAGCTTTTTAAATAATAAACATTTTAAATTAAAAAGTTATTGAGAGAAATTAAAATAGTAACATTTTTATTGATTTTATTGATTTTATTGCTTTATGGAGTAAATAACATAGTTATTCCATGGTAAAATATTAGAATATCGAAGTAAAAAAAAAAAAAGGTAAAGTAACACAACCAAGGAATCCGACTTTCTGGAACGAACACAAAAATCCTTTGATATTTTTGATATTTCTATATTTACGAATATCATTAACTATACACGTACGTACAGCCACAACAAAATCGGTGTTTTTGTCCGTCTTGCATTGTGAAACTGTGTGTGAAATTTACGGGTGGATCTGAATCTTATTAACAAATGTTTTTTTTTTTTTTAAAAAAAATTTATATATATATTTTTTTTTAGAGCATAGTAAACTCCAATAGAATTTAATTATTCGATCTACTATAACTAGCATACAAAGCTCAGAAGTATATTAAACATAAAAATGAAACTTTTTGTAATACAACATATGAATAAATATATAGTAGAGATATAGTAGATTGTTTATTTATTATAAAAAGATCGACCTAAAATGGGCATAAATAGAACAGCGAGGACGCAAGGTAAGTTGATCATCAAGAAGATGCATGCATAGTTTTGAGACCGAGAATAAATACCATACTCTCCTTATTCATACGAACTACGGAATTTACGTTATGCTAAAAAATTCCCTTAGGATGCCAAAATCATCTTCAAATAAGATTTTTAGAGAGCAAAATCATTTGGAGGGAATGGAATCTAATAGTCAAGCATGCAAAATTGTAAAGCCTCCGCCATCTTTTAAGTTACCTTTTCCACCTGAAATTAATGCAGAGGATTTAATTAATTGTAAAACACGTAAATTACCATCCAAACCTCCTAATGCATTTTTTATATATCGAAAAGTTTATACAAAAGAATTAATCGCTAGAGATTTTCGATATAAAATGACAGATGTATCACCATGGGTTTCAAGTTCATGGAGAAATGAATCAGATAAAGTAAAAGAAAAATATAAAGAAATTGCAAAAGGAGTACGTCAACTTTACAAACAAACAAAGTTAGAATCAGTGGTGAACATAGATGAACCTATGGTTGAAAATAAGGAACAAATTATTGATCCACAACCATTACCGTTACCTTCTTCAACTTTTACAAAGGTTAATTTACCAAATCCTGATACATCTCAAGAAATTTTATTTGATCAATTAAATCAAGAACAAACATTTCTTCAAAACTTTCGACAAACAGATTTTTCACTAGTTCATAATTCTAATGAACAAGATCATAATGTTGATAATCAAGAATTACAAATGACTAGTTTCATTGATGGTTTAGATATTGAACAAACATATCGATATAACGAATGTTTTGGACTTACATTCCCACCACCATATACTCCATATTATCTTACTACAAATAATAGTCAGATAACTACGGAACCTTTTGGACTTGATATTTTCTTTGAGAATCCCAATGTCGAATGGGATTATGGAGAGAGTGGATATTTTTAAATTTTTAGGGAAAAAAAGAAACATGATAACGATATTTTAAAAAATAGGTTATATTTTTATTTTTATTTTTATTGTGAAAATAAATATCAATATGAAATCGGAGGAAATCACTTCAAATTATCTTATGCTATACAAATATATATATATATATAGTATGTATATATATATATACATATATAGATATA
Organism: Gigaspora rosea; assembly: GCA_003550325.1. NCBI lineage: Eukaryota > Fungi > Glomeromycota > Glomeromycetes > Diversisporales > Gigasporaceae > Gigaspora > Gigaspora rosea. Next base: position 113,782 of record QKWP01000797.1, read on the forward strand.
TAAAGCTCTGTTAATGCTATACTTGTTAAATTAGACTAATAAGAAATTTGTAACTTATACTTTATGGTTGGTGTGCATCAAGTATTTACAGAGAAAATTATGCTTTATAATTCCATGATATAATACAAGGAAATTAAGAAATAAATAAATATTGTATTTCAAGATGGTAGACAAGATGTATTTTTTTTTTTATGAATTATAATATACATTTTTTTTTTCTGATCTTTTTTTTTGAGAACAGTTTCATTTACGCAAACATTTTCGTTAGGATCCCTTTCATTTAGGACTATGAGTTCAGTCAGTGTTCAGTCACGTGAGAGGTTCACTGAACTAACGACGACAAGCGATATATAACAATAATGATAAATCAAAATTTAGAATTACAAAATTAACGAATCGGAATGTTTTTTTTTTCTTCAAACATTAACATTTTTTTTTAATAACGTATAAAATCTTTTAGTGGTTTATTCTTTGAATGAAATATTAATAACTTTCAAGGTTTACCTTTACAATGAATGACAGGAATAACCGCGCATTTTTTACCTAAGTGATTATATCAGCAAAATCATCGTCTTATTACCGCTAGAAAAAAAAACCAATTATATATTATCATTTAAATCACATGGTACTATACGGATAATCAAAAAAATTAAAGTTTAATTTGTTATACATACCGTCAATAAGGATGGCATATAAACAGAAATGTAGTCCCAATGAACAATGTAATTTTTCATAGACAAAGGTAATAATAAATTTTGGTTAAGGCAAGTCGTACAAGAGTACAGTTCGAAAATCGTCACGTTTCCCACTCCTTATCGTGTCGGGCAATTTTTTTTGATAATTCTAATTCTATACAACAATGATACGCGCAGTAAGTTTTTTTTTAAATAAATACCCTAATAGACCATTTTACTGTATTAAAATTAAATATATATTATAATACATACTATTTAATAAATATTACGTTACTATTTTATCTTCCGTGAACAACCTTAACAAAATCAGTATTGCGCGTATGACAAAGATGGAATTGAAAAGAAAAATACTTACCGTGATGGTGCCATTCAACACCAAAGTGTTCATGTATATTCCCCTACATTATTTACAACATGGTCATGTATTGATTATGCTTGAAAAAATTTATATGCGCGTATGGAAAAAGCACATGGTAACATGAATTGTTCCGCAAGATTGCCCGATTGGTTCAAGAAATAAATTACGTGCAATCCCATCAAGTGAAGAAAAGATGCTGCAATATCAGTTAATACAGTAATAACTGAGAATTTCAAGAAAAAAAAAAACAAACAAACCGAAATAATTTTCAACGGAATATTTCCCATTGGTGTTTTATATTTTATATTTTTGTCATTGGTGTTTAAAAAAAAACAAAGCCAATTCTATCTTCAGCAATTGATTTATCTTTTTAAAAACATCTCTTGCACAAAAGGTAACGACAATCAACACAAAAAAATTCATTTGTACGAATAAATGATGTGAACTTTTTGATGCCAATTTGAAATACATCCTTATTTGTTCTTTGGAATAATCTTTATCTACTTAAAAATATACGGCAAATATTGAAATATAAGGTTCCCTCAATGAAAGATCTAAATAAGAATCTTTATGAAAAAGTTCATCTTATTAATAAGAATAGTCGAACAAGAAAACTTTAATCGTATTAAATTTAATTATGCAGAACTTTATCAAGAATTTGTACTTACTAAAAATTTTATATTTCAGAAATCCCTTGACATCCTTTTTTGTCCATAATTTGATATTCCCTAATACTGTCTGTAATGCATATCCGAAATTATTAATAAATTGAAAATTCTACTAACGCTAATTTGTAAATGTTTCAAAAGTCATTATAAATAAAGGTAATACTTTTAGCAAAGTAAAGGCTAACATCACATGAACATTTCGTACATTGTAGTCTCAGTGTTGATTATGGTCTATCGTTACATAGAAAAGTTAAATTTGAAATTTTTGATATCGATAATTAATTTAGCCGTATATAATAACTTAAATAAATATTTTTATTTTTTATTGTAATATCTATACTGTACAATACAAATTTATATATACTGTATATATAACATATATAACATATCATTATTGTTATTAAATTTTCGGAACACCGGTTTTTTATTACCGTACGTACGTGTTCTGCCATAGTAGTAGTTTTTGTTCTCAAATATTTATTTTTCTTTTTTTTACAACATACTGTATTTGATTTTTTTGATGAGTAATTACTGTATATTTGATAAGAATTTTAATACAGTATATTAAACTTTTTTATATCGATATAACATAATTAATTTTAATTATTAAAATATACGCCGGTATAGTGTTATATGTTTTTTGATATTCAAAGCTTTTTCTTAACTGTCTTAAACATATTCAAGTAGGGTTGGTGATAATCTTTGAATGAGATGACTTAATGACTAGGTTATTTGTATTTGTCATTTGGTCGTTTTATTCCTAATGACAAATGATCATTGATAAGTGGAATTATTTTATTTAACTTATTGCTTTGTCTATACAAAAATCCTACTTTCAGAATTAAAGGTACTGTATATGCTTCTTTTACTTCTTTAAATAAGTAACAAAGTTATGTTAACTACAACTTTCATATCAATTAAAGATGTGGTAAAAATGTAACTATTACAGTATAAGCATAACAGTTTTCTACTATATCTCTAATGTCAATTCTTTCATTAATTTTTTGCAAAATAGTATACGCAATTTAATTTAATAATTGGTTTAACTATTCGACAAATTATTTTCTAAAATTATATTTTATCTGTTACATTCTTTATGCTTGAAAAAAGAAAAAAACATTTATGCAAAGAATTTTTTTTTTTTATTTTAGTACGAATATTTGAATTACATAATCAACAATTAGAACACATTAAAGCTGCTCGATAACATAACTTGTTTTTAAGTTTATGCATTTACCGACAGTATCATTTTTCAAGCTTATCATCTATCTCAAAAAGTTTCTCGTATTGTAATTATATTAAATGGCCAAATGACAAATGACTATAATCATTTAGTCATTTGTCACCTAAATCATAATTTTTAAATGACCAGGCCATTCGTTCAAGCACCTTCCAATTTTTAAATTTATACAATGCGGGTCACTCGGGAAAATAAATAAATGATTTTTAAGGCTATATAAAGTTATTTTTTTTGGTTCTCATAAAATTTTAAAAAATGACCAAAAAACTTGACTACAAAAATTCTTAATATTAAAATAAACTTAAAAAGTTATTACAAATCTATAATTTATTAAAAATCATATTTTTAACCACTTTGATCAATAGACTGCTACTTGCTATATTAATTACAATCTTTATAAAACCTACTAAAAAAGATAAATACAAACCAAAACCAAATATAATATCTGATTGGTATAACCAAGTACTAAAAGATTTTACTTTAGATAAAGTTTTTAAAACTCTTTGACAACTTTCTAACAATAAAGCTTGTGTCCTATTTGATATAAGCTATAAAATAATTATCTATATATTTATTTCTTCAAGCTATTATAGCCCTTTTTAATAAAACAATCAATATCTAAATAATAGAAAAAAGAAAATTTTTTTTATTTTTAAAAAAATTAATTTATAATAGTAATTTCTCTAATATATAATTTATTAAACTTTTTGCTAATTGTTTTAACTTAGTTTTTATTTAATACCAAATACTTTTACTTTACAACTATATAGTTCTATTAGATAATAGTACTTTTATTTTTATTTATATTTTTAATAATATTATTAAAAATTTATTTTACAATGTTTTTTTTTTAACTTTAATTTATATTTTAAAATATAAGCAAAATATATAAGTTAGTCAACTTTAAACTATCCTTATTTAGAATTCAAATATTTACTTAATTTATTAATACTGTATTTTTTTTGGCAACGTTGCTTTTATTTATTAAGCTTTTTAGAATACTATACTTATCATATCTAATATCTAAATGCTATCTAACCAAATAAAGACTCATTTGATACTCATGTACCAGGTGTGACCTGCTATAATGATTTCTTATCTTATCTAGGGTCTCTAAACTGTTTTCTCAAGTTTTTAGATTGGCTATCATATACCATATCAGGATTGCCTATTGTTTGTTAGATTTGGCTTTGTCCAAGATATTGTTTAATACAGTCAAATCCCGCAATAGTCACATTCGCATTAGTCACAATCTCGCTATAGTCATCTTAATTTTTCTATTTAATTATATATACTATATATAAATTTTAGCTCGCTTTAGTTACAATCTCGCAATAGGCACATAGAAAGTCCGATTTTGGCACGTGACTATTGCGGGGTTTGACTGTACCTATATATTCATATTGTTTTTAAAATGTTCTTTTGCTTTTTTATTAGGCTCTGCTTTTTTTTTTCTAATACCTTTGTTTAAATCATCTTTTTCTGTACTTTTCAAGCTATTTGGGCTTGAATTTTTTTGTTTGGCCTAATTTTGTTTTTTTTTAAACTTTTTTTTTTTTATTAACTTTTTCTATATCATAGCTTTGATTCCACTTTACTACTATTTTGTATTTGAAGTTTCAAATTCATTTATAAAAGATTTTCTTAAAGCTTTCAAGAAGTGTTCTCAAAATTAATCTCAAATGTCTAAGCCTGCAACTTCTTCGCTCGATAGACTAAAGTCACAAACTGGGAGAACTATCTATTAAGCCTGTTTGAAGACATTCTAGGTTCTTTTTTCTTGTGATGTTTTAGTTCTTCAATAGATTGTCTTGAGTTCTAGTTGCTATTTAGTAGAGTCAATTACTATTTTATATATTAAATATGCAGTTTTCATAGGTCAGCCTTTTGGAAAAGTTTGGTACAGATAATCATTGGAAAGAGTTTATAATGATTCTAATTGGTTAATTTTTTTAACTAGTGATCCTGCTTTTATTATAGGAGATCGTAAAAATTTATATTATCTTAGTTATGGTAAGTTGTTATGCTATATTACAATTTTCTGGCTACTAACTGATATTCTTCCAAATTAATAAAAACTCATTCGATACCGAAGTACCCAGGTGCGACCTGCCATGACAACTAGTTCTTCTCATACAGAGGCCTGCAACTTACTGCAAGTTATCCTTGTACTCACTGAATGGCTGCTGTTAGCCTTGTCAAGACCGCCTTTTTCTTTAAATTCTTTTCATCTAGATTTGATAGTGGAATGATTTTACTCAAAATCTATCACAAAAAAAAAAAAGAGAAATAAAATTGAAATACAAAGGAAAGTATAAAAGAGGGCAACTACTAAACCTAAATGGAATACCAAATGAAAAACAAATAAAAAAAAAAACAAGATGAGAAAAACAAGGAAAAGACTAATTTTGACAAATATGAAATAAAATATATAATCTATAAAAATTATATAATACTTTATAGATGATTTACCCAAGTATTATATGTCAATGTTAAACAAAAAGAAAAAAGAAAAACAGAAACAGTAAAGTCTGTCTTGTAGCATGGTTTGTAAGAAATTTCTGCGAACAGTCCAAAACATCTCTGACACATCGTTCACTATTTACATCGCAGCTGCTGACCACTTGTAATATTGACTCCAAATAGGTAGGCGTTCCCAATTTGGAAGGAGTAAACACTGCCGATCTTTTGGAAAGGATAAGCCATTTGTTGAAATTTCGAAAATACCAAAGGAGCGAGAGGGAAGCACACCAAGTTGTAAAAACTTGAAAGAGTTATACTATACAGAATATAATATCTAACCAAGCACTTTTGCATGTTTCTATATTCAAAAACCTTAACAAAACTAGCTACTATTTCTTTGCTTGGTAGTTTTCAGACTTCTGCTAAGAGACCTCACTTAGATGAGTCCTCTTTTCAATTCTATTTCAGTAATGACTACTTTTGGTTTCATTAAAACCAAATATTCAGTAAATGGCCTTGAGCCCTAGCTGCTGAAAGTGAAGTTTTGTTGCATATTACATATAATAACTATATAGTTTTCATAGGTCAGCTTTCTTGAAAAAATTGGTGCGAGGGATCGTCAGAAAGAGTTCAATTGGTTCTAATTGGTTAATATAATAACTAATATTTATAATATATTATATAAATATATATAATATTAAAATCTACTAGTACATTTTGAATAATTTTACTACCAAAATGTTTGTCACAGTGAGACAATTCAAACAAGCCCAAAATTATTAAAATCCAATTACAGGATCATAAGATCGCTAAGGTTTTGTATTATTATATATATATATTAAAATTTATATGTATAATAATACAAAACAGGGTGTGGCGACATAGTGTAGTTGAATTGTTGTCACCCTCCAAGTAGTTGTAACAAAAGGTACAGAGTTCAAATCCCACTGGAGACGATTTTGGAAAATTTACCTGCGTTATGGTAACCTAAAACTCTGAGCTCAGATTTTTACATCTGTTTTCTGGGTTATACCAACTCGTATTGGGGGCAATGATGCTATATTATGCACAGAATTGGGGCACATAAAATTCTGGGGAGCGCAGGTACTGTATTACGCACAGAACCATAGGACAAAAGGAAACCATACTTGGCAAGACCCGAGCAAAGAGGTAGCTGACTTTTGATAGTATCCGAACAGGAATCGGACGGGGACTGACCGGTTCAGACTGACTGGAAGTGGACTTACGACAAAGGGTTTATGGCGGACCCTACCAACCGGACCACCGTAGTCGCTTTAGAGGAAAAGGACATGTGTTATAAAATCATGTACCAGGGGGAGGGAATTCCTGGGTTCGCCAGGGCAAACCAACCCTTCCGGGTCTTCGGATTGGAAGTAGAAAAGCAATCAGGGTAAGAAAATTTCTGAAAGAAATAAACTAGAAAAAGAACAGAGTGGTACTGGGGTCATGTAAACTTTGTAAGGGCATGTATCTTACTATAGATACTAGTAAAAGATAGTGGCTTGAAATAAGGGCCAGGTTGCGGCAGCATTCAAAAAATGGCTTGAGATATGAACCTGGTGGCGGCAGCACTATAGGTACTATTAGTAGTCAAGTAAGATACAAAAACCAGATTGAGTATATGAGTGGGACATAGGATATTTTGGTAGGTTTAGGTTGTAGATAAATAATTTAAGTTTCGGTACTTGGTAGTTGTAGTAATCCAATACAATAATCAAGGATATTGTAATGATAACTATAGCTTAATAAAAACCAAGGCATGATTTCACTTTAAAAATTAAAAAAAATAATAATAATACAAAACCTTAACGATCTTGTGTCTCTGTGATTGGATTTTAATGATTTTGGGCTTGTTAAAATTGCCTTATTGAGACGAACATTTTGGTAATAAAATTATCCAAAATGGACTAGTAAAAAAAAAGTTACTTAATATTAAATAATATATATATTATATATATATAGTTGCACCCTCTAAGTGCATGCTCTCAAGACTAAACATAATTATGCACTTTAGAGAAGGTATGCATTTATAGAATTACTCTCTCTAAATGCATGCCTTAGAAATCAGATATAAATATACATTTAGAGAATAAAATTGATAATTCATTTACTGTAATAAAAATTCAAATTAATATAAAAAAAGTTTAGTAAACTTTAATTTATTTAGAAAAGCTATGTAAGATTTAAAAAATATAGTAGCTAACATATAATACTATACATATGTATATATACATATGTATCAGATATGTGCATATTAGAAATTGGAATTGAAATTCATTTTTCATATATTAAAATTAGTCTAAACTGGTTTTAACATAAGAAAAATGAATTCATCACCAAAAGAAAAAAGAACTCTTTTCGACGATCCTTTGGACCAAAATTTCCCATAAGCACCGACCTACGAAAATTTTGTAGTTAGTATTTTTATACATAACAAAAACTTTATCTAGAAGCAACTTGGATACAGAACTTCAAATTGCATGCGAGAAGACTGAAATAGAGCTGAAAAAGATTTTTCTGTGGGTTTGGTTCTCTGGGTAGAAGACTTTATTGCTATAGAAAACGTAGTAGGGCTAAAACCCTGGAGTTTTTTGTCAAAAGATGTGGAAGTCTAGACAGAAACATACTTTTGGTTATCTATACTATTCTACAAAACGTCAAACTTATACTCTTTACAAGTTTTGGACTCCCTGCTATCTCTCTTTGGTTTTTTCGAAATTTCGCCAAAAAGTGGGCAATTCAGTTTACCCTCTCCAAAAGATAGACAGTGTTTACTCCTTCCAATTTGGGAATACGTCTACCTAATCGGAAACAATCACAAGTGAATTTGAATCCTGCGAATAAACAAATGACACGTGAAATGTTTTGGTGAAAAATTCGAGATGAAATTTCTTTTTAGAACTTTCTATTAGACGTAGTTTAGTTTTCTTTCTTTTATGTACATAATACTTTGGCAGAATTATGCTGCGCAGTATTATAATTTTAAACATTAGCAGTATTAGTATTAGTATTAGTATTAGTATTAGTATTTGTTATCTCCTCTCTTTTTTCTCATTTTTTTAGATAGGATTAGTCAGTTCCGCCTTGTTTATAGACTTTTTCTTTGTTTCTCTCATCTTACATCTTTTTCTTTTGTTGTTGTTTTTGGTTTCTCATCTAGGTTTGATACTATTTCTCCTTTTTTTTACGACACTTTTATTTCTTTTATATCTCATTTTTCTTGAATGGTAGTATATAGATAATAGTACATGCTATTATTATCTGACCCTACCATTGATGCTAGGTGGGAGGAATTTGAAGAGAAATCCTATAAACTTGACAGCACTGACGTTGAAGCTCCATTCTATCAGGAGTTTGGTGCGACGAGTTGCATTTGGGCGCTCTGAGAAGTAGCCGGATGATGTTGGACCTATATAATAGTGGATATATTAGTTCGTTTACAATTGTAAACTGCTCAGGATTAATAAACTAGTTAGGCTCTAGCAAGGCTGTCAAAGTTAAAAAAAAAAAAAAAAAAACATAGGAAAAATGAATTTTGATTTCAAACTTTAAATTTAACCAAAAAGTCAATTCAAGATTAGAGCTTTGCAGGTATAGTATAAAATTAGCAATTAAATTTGTTATAGCGAATTAAAAATAGATAATTCAGAATTAATTATAAGAGAATTTCAGAATTAGTCATAAAGAATTTTAGAATTAAACGTAGGAATTTCAAGTAAACCATTTATTAATAAAGAGCACCTGGCTGAATCTAGTAATGCAGACATAATAGTAATACTATGATAATAGGTAAAACAGTTGATATTCTATTTTAGAAGGTAATTGAAATGTGATTCTACTACCATGTACTATTTTAATCAAGTATGATATTATTCAAAAACAAAAGTTTGAGCTACAAAAATTTTTTAATTGATAATTGTATACAATTGAGGGCAAATTTGAGCGAATTGACATGTTATTTACAGATCATCTTACACTTTTTATCTTTTTTTTTATTAAACCAAACTCCTGAGAGGACGCCAGATAGTATACTTTATTTAGGCACTTTTTATCTTTATAGATTTACCCAATTTGGATTATTCATATTACGTATTAAATTTAAAATTTGTACCTTCATCAGATTATTAAATTGCTCCTGTTTGTCTTGTAATATAAGAATTAATTGTAATTATGATATAAATTTAAATAATGTACAATAATATCGATAGATATCAATTTGATTTTATACATGCTATTCTAATAAATCCAATTGTCTTATTTAAACTTACCTGATTAAATGCTTTATTAACTTATTTGTAAAAATAATATCTTTAATACAAAAAAAAAATCTTGATTAAAAAACCCTTTTGATCATATACATTAAATTTGTATAAAAATTCTTAAATACTTATTACTATATAATCATCTTTTTTTTTGTTAGAAACAATACCCAAAAGAACAACTCTTACTGATGCACAAAAATACAATTTTTGTGTCTATGCTCGTGAAAATAAAAGAACTCAGTCTCAATACGTTAAATGGATCAAGAACAAGTGGAATCTCACAATTAATAAAAGCACAATTTCATGCATTTTGAAAACAAGTAATTAACAAATTGAAAATGAAATTGTTAATTTGAATGCAAAGTATCACAGAACCACTACTTATTTAGAAGTTGATCTTGCTCTTAAGGAGTTCATGCTGATTTTATCAGTATCGAACAGTTTTAAGTGATGCTTTGCTTATCGAAAACGCAAAAGCACTTGCTGATGGTTTGAAAATTCCTCAAGGAGTGCTAAACTTCTCCTCTGGCTGGCTTTATAAATTTAAAAGTCAAAATGGTATTTGTCTATATAAACTTCAAGGAGAGGCTGCATCTGCTGATGTGGTAGTATTAATAACATGTTGCTTTTGATAAAAGATAAGTGTATGAATTACCCTATTGAAAGAATCTACAATATGGATGAAATGGGTCTTTTCTATTGGTATAAACTTCTTATCTATGTATAGTTATATGAATAGAATTTAGTGGATTTGAGACTTTTTTTTAATTATTTTAATAAAATTTACTTTTAGGTTGGAACCTAATAGAACATTGGCAACTCTATATCTTTCTGGACATAAAATAAGCAAGGAACGCCTCCTAATTGCACTTTGTGCAAACATGAATGGCTTACATAAATTTATTCTTGTTAGTAGAAAATACAAAAAACAGCACTGCTTTAAAAGCATCAATATCTGTAATTTGTCTATAACATACAGAAATAATGCTAAGGCTTGGATGATTACTTCTCTCTTCCAAAAATGGATTAAAAGAATTAGATCGCCAAGTTAGTCTTAAGTATTATGGTCAACGTGTGCTCTTACTTCTCGACAATTGCACTAATTATGATATTACTGGTATTACTCTCCAATATACCAACATTTCATTTTTACCTCCAAACATGACTTCTAAAATTCAGTCCATGGACACAGGAATTATTGTGAGTTTCAAAAGGCATTATTGTCATCTTCATATTCAGTAAGCTTTTAGATTTTTTTTTAAAAAAAAATAAAAAAATACTTTTGTATGTATATACATATATATATACAAATTTGAATCTAAAAATTTATAATTTTTTTAAGTTGGATGCTATAAGAAATCAGAAATGAAAAGCATGCAGAAAATTTAAAAATGAATATGTTACAAGCTATCTATTTTCTTATTCAAAGTTGGGATGAAGTTAGCACCAGTACAATTCGGAATTGTTGGTCATACATGAAAATTCTTCCTGCAGATACTAGCTTCTATTTAAGAAGTTCCTCAGAAGATTTGCGTTAAACTGCAGATCCTTTACTTAATGATATTTTGAATGCACTTGAAGCTCTCGACTTTTCTAATCCTATGCTAGTTGAAGAATTTTTGGCAATTCTCAAAGAAAATGTTGTTTATGAAGTTCTTTTAGATGATCAAGTTATTACCGATTTTGTTTAAACATTTAGAGCTAATGAACCAACAACCGTTAAATTGGAAGATATAGATGATAGTTTTGAAATTCCTATAGTTAGTGCTAATATAGCAAATATGAGTTTGGAAACCATAAATACATTTTTGCTTCAGCAAAATGATACAGAAAAATATGTCAATGCCCTAAAAAAGTTAAAGTGATCCAAATGCAACAAAGAAAAATTGATCAGTTCTTTATGGAAAAAAACTAATTTATTTTAAATGTTTCGTTCAATCTAATTAGGCTCTAGGATTTTTTGGTTTGGTTGCATATAAAAAAATAGTTGGTTTATAAATTTTAGTAATTTTTTTTTACACTTGCATAAGTTCAGATATTATATGTTTAACAATACTTATCTGTATATAGGCTTATTTGAACGTTTTTTGGTGAGCATATTTTGGTGAACCAGGATTGTTATGCAAAATGATTTTTATTTTTACTTTGTATGAAAGATATAAAAAATGTTTGCTAGGATTTATATTGTGCAAATATAAATCTAGATAGGGCATTGTGCTAACAATAAAATACGAAATATTATATATGTTATGATTAGTTAGTTTCTAAGATTAGTTACATGCATGCATTTATGGGAAATACATATTATGTTTAGTATCCAAAATTTTATGCATATGCATCAGCAAATTTTATATATAGATATTGATTGATATATAGCACTTAATCGTTTTATATCGAGTATAAAATATCGTTATATATTGATTAATTGGATAAAAATCGATATATATCATTTTTTATATTATATATCTATAAATTGATTATAATCATAATTATTTGAAACAATATATGACGATTAGCAGATCTTTAACAATTACATAGTGTTTTAAGCGCAGCACAAAAATTTTAACCCGGATCACCAAATAAATAAAAAAAAAACCAGAGTTCAAACTTTCTTAAGCCCATTTGATCATGGATTATAAAAATTTATTCTACAAAATGTGTAAAAAAACTTAAAAAAAAAAAGACTGTTTTTAACGATTTTTATCCCTTTTTCTTTAACTCTCTCTTTCTTTTACCCTTTTTCCCTTTTACCCCTTTTTTCCTTTTATCCCTCTTTCCCTTTTTCTTTTTTATTTTTAATATTTCGAATATATTTGAAATATTTTAGGACGATTTGTAACCTGGATTATATCAAGGACGCGTTTGACTAATATTTTCGAAATGTTTCGATGATTTTCAATGATTGTACTACAAGATCAAATTAGATCTTTGTTTTTTTTTTGTTTATAATTTAGATCTTCTATCAATTTTATATTGTTTTTCGTTTTCTTTTTGTTTTTTTTTGGGTTTGTTTCATTTTTTTTAGTTTCAGTTTGTTTTTTTTTTTATTTTATTTTTTTAATTTTTTTTATTTTATTTTTACACTTTACCACTAGCACTTTGCAAGAAATCCAATGGCTTTTGGCATTTTGCACAAGCCAATTCAGCCTTTTGACACTTTGCAAGAACACACAACTACTTTCTTAAGCAATTTTGAAAGTTCAAAAATGCAAGTTTTCACAAGTTTTCGCAAGTTTTTGCAAGGTTTCATTTTATTTATTTTTTCATTTCAAGATTTTTGTTTTTGTTTTTTTTTTATTTTTATTAATTTATTTTATTCTAACACTTTGCGAAAACCTTCGATAATTTCTGAATTGCAAAAAAATAAACTCGAAATGAAGATTTGAGGCTTTGTTTATTTTTTTATTTAGTTTGCTTACATTTTTGTTTTTTGTTTTCTTTTTTTTTTACTTATTTTTTTAATTTTATTTTATTTTATTTATCCTTTACTTCTTTTGAAACTTTGCAAGAAAACAATTTGACTTTTCCAGTACTTTACAAAAACACCAATTCTAATATCTCTAGTACTTTGCAAGAAGTCATGAATATAAACGAATTTAATCAAATATAAGCAAATATGAGCGAAATATAATAGTTTATTTTTTTTCGGTTATGTTTTTTTTGTAATTTTTTCAGGGTTGTTTTTTTGTTTGTTTTTTTACTTATTTTTTTAATTTTATTTTATTTTATTTATTCTTTACTTCTTTCGGAGCAAGAAAACGACCTAACTTTTTGGCACTTTGCAAGAAGTAGCAAATATAAGCGAATATAAGTGTATATGAGCAAATATGAGTAAATATGAGCGAATATAAGGAATATAATAGGTTATTTTTTTTGTTTTCAATTTTTTATTTTTTTTTGGTTTCGTTTTTTTTGGATTTATTTTTTTTGGCTTTTTTTTTATAATAATATATAATAAAATATGTAATATTTAAAATATAATAATAATAAATAAATAAATAAAATTTTATATTAAATTGCAAAAACTTGCGAATATTGTATATTTAATAATTTAATATATTATATGTCACAGATTAAAATGAAATCAGATTAAAATAAAACTGGGAACCTCTCTTGTTCACCTTTAAAGCTTATAAAACCCATATATACTCGTTTATTAATAACCCTAACCCTAAACCCTAACCCTAATGCTAAAAAAATCCCCAAAAAATGTCCTTTAAAAAATTTTAAAATTTTGTTTAAAAAATAGAAAAATTTCATTTTAATCTGATTTCATTTTAATCTGTCACATTATATAATAATAATAAGTAAAAAAATAAAATTTTATATTAAATTGATAAAACATTTAAAAATTTGCAAAAAGCATGACTATGTGAATATAATAATTATTAATTGAGGTCCCCTCCAATCTATTCTAGCTAGTTAATTAATTTGAAACAATTAATCATAGTACATATAGATAATAGGGGATATAATATCACATTGGGTGCCTGTTTATAGTAATACAAATGTAGGTTTGAAATCTTTAAATGTAAATGTATTATTTTTTTTACTTAAATAAAGTTTCAATTATGGCATTTTATAATAAAAAAAAAAATAATAATTATTAATTGATATCATATCAGATATATATCGATTAATATCTATATCAGATATATATCGATTACTATCACTATCAATAGAATAGAGCTTGAACCTGGATATCCGGATATCTATTATATTCTATCGTTTTATAAAAGCTGGATACGGATAACTGTCAGGTTTTATTTGGCGGATAACCGGATAAACCTACAGATAACCGAATATCCTACGGATAACAGATATCTGGATAACCACAAGATCAGATAGATAGTATATATATTATACATTCGTATATGCATATTCAAGTTTATCAATAAATATTTGCTCATTAAATAATCCCATATCCTATATTTATTTACATTTACTTCATTTCATATTTATCAACATAACACGAACCATTTATAAGATATCATAACACTATAAATCCGTGCTAATATCTAATTCTAACATCAATCCCGTTTTACTATTTAATACTAACCTCGCGCTACTATCTAACCCTAATCTCGCACTACCATCTAACCCTAACCCTAATCCTGCGTTACTATCTAACCATAATCCTAACCCAACCTTGTCGATAAACCCACTCTATCATCTAATCTTGACCAATTAATAATATTAATCACCAAGCAAGCCAACACCAAAAATGACATTAACGAATATCGCTACAAGCAAATCATAGCACCTGTAGATAACTCGATACCTAAGTCATTACCTACGAAGACATCAATAATCTGACACCGACAAGAGCGAAACAATAAAAGTAACGACGACACTAATTGCGATGACACCAATAGTGAAACGATATTATAGAAGAAAAAAAAAGTGAACCAATTTTAAATGTACTAATTAAACGGCAATGCAAGAAAATCGAAGGCACTGCACAAGCAAAAGCGAACTCAATAAATTACACCATCTACGTAATTACCTACGAAATGTGCAACAACAACAACTGCAACACCAACTGAAGACGGAATAATGACGACACCAACGACGACACCAACCAAAGACAACACCAACGACGGCACTGAGCAAGACGATGCTATGAAAAAAAATTAGTAAAAAAAAATCAATATAAATAAAAAAAAAATGCTGATCCTGCAGATATGTGCAACAGGTGATTTTACCGGAATTATTTATCAATTATAAGTTCTACAAAAATAATTTTCTCTTCAAATCAGAAACTAAGTAATGCAGTGGTACGAATTTATTTCTATTACGCTGTCATCTATAGATACCTGTAGATACCCGTGGATATTCACAGATATCTGTTAGGTTATCCGTTTAAGATTAACAGATGACGGTTACTATCCGTGAGACATTTATAACATCCAGTTATCCAGTTAACCATACAGATATCTGGATAAGGGGTTCACGGGTCCAAGCTCTACAATAGAAATCAGCAGGGGTGATTAGTATCGATAATATCTTACCGGTTAGTAGGCCTCCGCATGGACCGGGTAGGCCCATGGGTACCCACAGGTAGTACCATGAAGGCCAGGCTAGGGTACTGATTTCTAAGCCCTAGGGTAAGGGTAAGGGCTTAAATGTGAGGCCCTTACACAAACGGGTAGGGCTAGGGTATTACCTGTTACCCTACCCCGGGTACCCATTAGTATATAGATGTTATATTTGCGTGACATTCTAAGCTTTATTAAAGCTCCAGACTACGTTAATAATAAATTAATTTTATCCGATACTCTACTATGATCAGAACTATCAAATAACTCAAGTCATTTGGTAATTTTTTATACTTAAAATAGGTCTCACGGTCTTTTTAACTTGGTAAATTATTCTAATTCATCATATTTAAAATTTTATAATCAAATAAGTTTTATTTGCAAGCTAAGTATTTTAGTTAATTGTTATTTATTTTTTCTATTTTTGTTATGATATTTTAATTACGGTTGCTCTTTTCTTTTTTCTTATCTTTTTTTTACTTTGTAGTCTTTACTTAAAATTTATATTATAACGATAAGAATTTAATAAATGTTAATACGATAATTCTGAATGCGATAGCCAGTTGTTATTCCAATAGCTTGGAACATGATATTGCTGAATACAATATAAGATTTATTTTAGAAGAACCTTTTAACGAAATAATGCAAGATAGAAACTTTGATGCTATTGAAATTATATATTTAATAAAGCTTTTTTCGATTATTACTTGTCTTGAGAATTGCTTGAAAATTTATTATGTTCGTTTATATAATTAAATTGATAGATTTAACACCATAATCGTAATGAACTTTAGGCTACCGAGATTTAAAATTCTAACCTGTTTCGCTGTTGCTTTTTGAGTATTTGTAGGAATTGTACTATTAATAATTTCATTTATTTAGTCGCTTGTTGGCCTACAATTTAGGTTTATAAATATTTGATATCTAGTTTTATTTTTTTTTTTTGCTTTTTGGATTTAACAGAAAACGGATTCGTTTTTTGTAAGTAAACCAATTAAAAATGAAAGAGAAAAAAATTCAAGCGTAAAAAAATTCATATAAACAAATTTTAATCTATGTTTACATCATTAGTTTTAGCTTAATTTTTGTAGCAGGATCCTGATCGCTGTAGAGTATCATATAATACCATTATTGAATGCTTCGCGCCAATAACTGATATATCTAATATCGAATTTGATCATGAGATGGCTGGGCCCGCAGGGCCTAGTCATCTCACGATCAAATTCGACGTCAGATACTTCCCGTTATTTGTAGGTGTAACAATAATATCGTGATCACACAGATCACGATATAATTGTAATCAATTCTCCAGTTATTGTCTGCTATGCATTCAATAACTACTATATATTATTTTATCCCTTAGATTGTAGTAGAACACAGGCAAATTTGCCTGTGTTTTTGCACTTTTTTAGCTCTGATTTACTTTTTTAAAATACTAAAATAATTAAATAAAACTTTGTACAATTATATTTGAAAACAAGGATTACTTTTTTGCAAAATTAGTTTTTATATTATAAGAAAATAAATTATAGTTACATATAAGCTGAAAATAGATAATTTTAAGAAAAAATTTTTTTAAAAAATTTTATTACAATTTTTCTGCGATCTTATTTAGTTTTAGTTTTAGAACTATAGTTTTTAAGACAATATTGTAGTTTATATAAAGGATGACAACTTTCATTATTGCAACTTTAATGATTTACTTGTAAAAATTAAGACTTGTATTAGAAGTAAAGATTTTTTTTATAGACGGGAACATATAAAATTTGAAAAAATCTAAAGAAAAATTTTAATAGTAAAAATGCCAATACAAGAACTTTAAACATTTATTAAATTAAAGTTTTCTAATGATTTTAAAAAAATTTTATAACAAAGTTACTAAAACAAAACTTAAAGAATATTCTTTACTTAGAAAAGATATGGCTAAAATCAATATTTAAAATTTTATTAAAAATTTTAAAATACGCAGGCAAATTTGCCTGTATTACAATCTAAGGGATAATATATACATACTATATTAATTCTAAACCTTCAATATACGTACTATACGAACGTACGTATACGTAACAATAACACCAAGAATAAAACATTGGGGTGGTTTGTCAAATAAGTAAATTATATGCGTCACTGTTTACTTTTTTGGAGAATTTTTCTTGGCAGAACAAATCTTTTAAGAAAAGACCTTTTAAAAATTTTATATATACCATGTGATCATATTGGGACGTGGGTAACTATAACTTATTTTATATAAAGTCCAAAGTCAAGCTTTATTAATTAATTTAACTAAAATATTTATTTTTTAAAATATTATAAGCCATTATTTGCATCAACAGTTCCATAACTTTCAAAACTTTCCAGCTGTTCAAGATCCTCTTCGTTAATCATAATTTTACATAGGTAAATTTAGGCCCACAGGTAGTTCATGGGTACCTGTAGGCCTGATAGGCCGGGTTAGGGTATTAGGTTTTGGGCCCTAGGATAAGGGCTCAAAAGTTAAGCCCTTACACAAACAGGTAGGGCTAGGGTATTGCTATTACCCGGCCCTACCCGGCCCATGTGGAGGCCTACCGGTTAGTAATCGATATATATCTATATACAGTATATAAAATTTGCCGATAATAGTAATAGAATTAGATATGACGAAGTGCGAAAATAGTTTAAAATATTTGTAATAATATAAAAATAATATGTAATATATAATAAAGTATATAATATTAATTAAAAATATATATTTAATAAATATAAAATATCAACTATTTCACCTTTTATTGTTATCCTTTCTGACGATCATCTGGTCCAAATTTCCTACAGACGAAAAACAACAAGTTTTTGGTTAGAGAGTTGCAGGTACTTTAAGTACTGTAGATCAACACAAGTATACGGTTTTTAGAAAGGTCAACTTTCTTCTAGGGGACTCCTTTTATATATTCGGCATGCAAATCGGAAGTGTCTATGCACAAGCTAACTGGCAGGAGGTGGAGCCCTTGTGTAGGAAATTTTGGTGGAGACCAAGACTTAGTATCTTTGTCAACGAAGTGTCTTGTAGTAAACAATGGAGAACAACCAAAAAATGAGTTTTTATGGTCTTCACGTTCATTTAAATTTGTTTCAGTAACATCTCTTGCCTGTTTGGATTTTTCGAAATTTTCGCCAAAAAGTGGGCATCCTAGCTTACTCCCTCCAAAAGATCGGCAGTGTTTACTCTGTTCAAATCGGGAATATGTCCCCAGTCTGGAACCGGTGCCGCCACATGTGATTTCAGTCACCAAAAAAACGTCGAAGTAAGGTCTCAGAATCTGGAGGGCCCAGAAAAAATTTCTTTTCATATTAGACATAGGTTTCTATTATGTACATACAACAATCTGATAAGCTTGGCTTATGCATTGTTGTATAATTTTTATCGTCACAGTGTTGTAGACATAGTAACACCTTCTTTTTCTATTCTTTTATTTCTTTATCACTGTTTTTCTTGTTTTTGCTTTTGTTTTTCTTTTTTGTTGTTTGTTTTTTTTTTCTTTTGGTTTTGTTGATAGGTCTTCGTTAAGTAGTTTTTGGCACATTTTACATATTTCTCCTTTCATTTTTTTCATTTTATGAGAAGCTCAGGGATGAAGTTTTTTTGAAAAAGTGTGATTTTGAAGTGGTAACTGGTTACCAGTTAATATGCAGAGGATGTACTTAAGGCAAAAGATCATAGATACTGCTGTTTGACGAACACCAGTGCGACAATCCTACTTGGGAACCATTATGGCAGCCGGGTTGCGGCCTATTATAGTAGTAGATGCTTCTTTGTTGTAATTTTGTTTGTTATGATTAATAGTATTTAATAAATAGAACATGATTGTCAAAAGGAAAAAAAAAATAAAAAATAAATATAAAATATAATATATAATAATAATAAATAAAAAATATAAAATTTTATATTAAATTGCGAAATCATGCGAAATATTGCAAAAATCTGTAAAAAAGCATAATTATATAAATATGTATATTGTTTATTTATTTTTTAAAAAATTTTGAAAATTTGCAAAAATTTGCAAAATATTGTGAAACAATATGAAAATATCAAAATATTACCTCCTGTGCGCATTAGTTTATTGATCTATATGAGTATTGACCCCTGTAAGGGGAGTAATTTGCATTTTTTTATTTGGGCTGTTTCGCAATATTATGCAATATATTTTGAAATATTTTGAAATAATAACCGTAATATTACTATAATATAACGTAATATATTACGTAATACCACGTCGATCGTAAGATTTTCATAATATTACGGTCCATAATATCTTATATAAGATTATATATATATAATTCGCTGATGTTATCAAATGTTCTTGCTTAGATGATAATAGATTTATATCTATAAACTCTTTACTGCTCTCTAACCTAGTATTTTTTCTCAACAACCTAATCTCTAACACCTTCTTATTGAATTTTAAACAAAATCTTAACTGATTATTCACAAATTCCTTGTGCTTACTGTTCAATATTTATGACCAAATCTTCTGTCAACTGGATTCTAACAATAATAATTAACTTTATCAATTAACTATTGTTTTGATATTCCCATACATACAGTACTAAAATAAATAGATGAAATAACAAACAAATTGCTATTTGCAAATTATGCAAAAATCAAGTACATATCGGTATTCTCCAATACTAACATCTATTTCTTCTAAAATTAAGAATATTCTTATGTTGCATAGAAAATACCTTTTGCCTGTTCACCTAAACTGCTCATTAAACCATGTTGCTAGTATGAACCTACACAAATTACTAGCATCAACAGGAAAGACAATCCCATCATTTGTAAATCAGTTACACAATTAATAAAAGTTTTTTTATATTGTTTTATACTTTTTTAGGAAGTTCACATAACTTAATTCTGCTATGAACAGTGAAAAGTCTTTTAAGCAAACTTGAAGCACTCTAGTTGTACTGCAACATATTTCTTTAATCCCAGTTAATCCTACACTTTTATGTCGCTACCTCTTAGTAAAGTTACATTTAAAAAGTATATAGTTCAAAGGATAAACCCACCAGATTAACTAAATTTTGTATATAAAATGAGGAATAAAAAGGTAAAACCAAGAGGTAACGATTCAATAAAAGTAAGATAGTATGTAAGCTTATTTAAGTTTATTTAATTATTATTATATACAGTGTTTAAAATTCAGATCTAAAACTATATGCACAGCGTGCAAGAATTGGAAAAGTTTTGAGTGCACAAGCAACCAACCTGTTGCACATGTGTGCATGTAAAAAAAATTTTTCATGCACATATATTTTTATCACACATGTCCTTATAATATTTGCTACCATGAAATATGAATTTACTCTTTAATTATATTAATATAAAAATTGTGCCATCAAATTTATAGTTCGTCTGTTTAAATGTTTTAATTGGTTACCTGCACATTATGACATTTTAGATCATTCAAAATTTACAATAGTAGTTACTATGATATTCTAGAAACTGTAACATTTTTGATCATCTACATGATTGAGGATATATGGCCAGTTTGTTTACTTGATTGTTGCATGTGACTATTCTATGATTATATTATTGTAATATTTGTCATAGATTATTACTATATTTTTGAGACTTACTTAAAATGAATTAATAAAAAAAAATCATTATTCCTACCAAATTAGAATTTCATATGATTATACTTATTTTATAATGGCCTCAATTCAGCATCAACTCCAATAATTAAAATAAAAATAATCTGTAATATCATACTTAGTACATTCCTGGTTTTAGCATGACTGTACCCTAATTCATTTCTGTCTACTTACAAATATTTACTATCTATTATTTATATATTACTGTATTATTTATAGTAATAGCAATAGTAATTGCTTAAATTAGAAAATAGTAAATTTGCAAATTACAAATTATTATCATTATACCTAATATCGTTAATATATATTATTAATATATTTTGTGCATTGAAATTTAAAGTTCTCTCATGCATATAATTTTTTGTGCATAAAAACTTAAAATTTTTTGTTGCGCATAACTTTTTGTGCATTATTTTTATAAAATTTTAGATGCACATTTGTGCACTTAACTTGTTAAAATTTTATGCACATAAAAATATATATATGCACATGTGCATCATGTGCATGCCAATTTTAAACACTGATTATATATACTATATATGTAGAAATATTCCAAATAGTAAATTATAAGATAACTAACTATATATAATTTTTTTAGTGTTGTTTAGGTTATAATAAGAATCGACGTATAATTATTTATGCATTTATTATATTAATATCTTCATGAATAATACTGATTGTATTATAGAGATTATGTAAAATATATGGGTTTTAAATTAGATATAAGTTGATCGTATTAAAAATTTTTATTACGGCATATAGTAAAAATTAGTGATTTAATTATTATATAAGCAAATTAATAAAAAAACTTGTTTGCATATCACAATGGCATTCAGGAAATTAATTTAAATTTATATTTAATGTTCATCTCATTATTATAATTTTTATTTTTTATTTTTTTTTTGCATTTTTTAATTATTTTTTTATTTTAAAAAGTAAATAATTTGATTGGTTATCACTTATTAGAGCTTTTCATAAGTGATTTGTGGTTTGTGTAACCAACTACTGTTCCTCCTGTTACTAGCATCTACAAGAAACAATAGGAATTACTTATAACTATTGAACTTTGCAAATATACTCTGGATTAATTGGTGCCTATCTAAATGCTAATGAGTCTCTAATTTGGTTTTATTCCTCTCTCATTTCTGCTTTTGACTAGCTTAAAAGAAACAATAATCTTATTAGAGAATATTAATCAAACCTAATTATTACACACCCAATACCAGAAAATCTCATTTTAACTCTATTACTCTTAGCAAGACAATCAATAACCAACCATATAACTTTTTTTGACACATGCTGAAATGTTTTTCCAGATAAAAGATCTCGTCCACCAGATTTGGTTGTTTCTAATATTTCTAATATCTCTTTTTCATGTGAAATTCATGACCAAAATTCTTACTATAGTTGACTAGTAGCTAGAACTATAAAAATAATATTAGTACAACCTTGTCTATTCTCTTTAATAATCTTATTTAGAAGCTTTAATCTTCCCTGATCTATTTCCTAGAAGTCGTAGTCATTATAAAGATATAAAAAGATACTAAATTTTTAACCATCTATAGATTCTTATAGAAAATATATAAACCTTAGATTATTATGCCTAATCCCATTTTCGCTTACATTGATATTGGCCATATTGGTCATACCTAAATTTGGAAAAAAAAGAAATTTTTCAAATCAAAATCGCCTATTAATTATACAAAATATCAATTGCAAACATCATTCCATAAAAGCAATTTTTTTTTTTTATTAATGCAATGTCGCATGAAAGTGGATTTTTATTAGGTTTTTAGATAATATTCTTGGTTAATGAGAGTACATATAGCCACACATGCAACTTTTGGTTGCCTATTTGAGTAGTCTGCCCGAAGGTTCTACACTATATGCCGTACCTATAATGGTAGTTTGCATTTATGATCACAATAGTATATTTGAAAAGTTGTGACTAAAGAATACAATTCAGAGTCTGTATGAGGATCAGAAATATCAGTATGAATAGTATTAAATAAGATTTACTCAGGAGTTTTTATTCTGTATAGGTAAATCTATAAGTAATCTGTGTGTATGAATTGTTCTTTTATTTTGAAATTCATCATGTTCAAAGAAGCATTTCCATTTTTCCTAGCTTACAAGATTAGAGTTTTTCCATAACTTGTTACGAATATTATTCAAGTAGTTATGATAATAGAGATAGACATGTAAGAGCATTTAGTTGGTAAAGAATCATGATTGTCAGTCGAAAGTAAAATATTTCTTAAGTAGGACCACTTATCTTCGGGCATTGTTATTGAATAGAATATCTGTAGTAGACCGTAAGCATGTATCATTATATTGATTTGTTTTTTTTTTTTAAAAAAAACGTAGCAGTTCTGAGATAAAAGGTAATTGTTGTGGTTATTGTTCGTCAAGGATAGGTTGATTATTATATAAACTTAAAGCAATTAAATTTGCTCTTGAAGAGTGTGCCGACTTAGGAAAGTTGTTAAGTTGTCACCCCCAAGCGACAGGTCTAGAGTTCAAATCCCACTGGAGATGGTTTAGAAAAATAGGCCTGTGTACCGGTAACATTTATTCAACGATCGGTTGGGTACATTACCTGTAGTCCTTGGTTACCATCTCGAATAGGAGTTTTCGGGCGAAGTTGTATTTTGTGACACAGACAAATCCAAGGAACCGGAATAATTGAAACCCGTTTGGCAAGACCCAAGTAAGGAGGTAGTGAAGATCTTTGACGATACTGCGGATACCGGAATTTGAGACCGAAAAACTGAATGAACACCCCGGGCAAGTGGGCACCAACCTGGCCGCCGGAGACATACCGGAGGAAAAGGTCCTATGCTATGGAATTAGGAACCAAGGGAAGTTAACCAAAAAAAGGCACCTAAAGCTGAGGAAGAACGACCTATTCGGACTAACTGGTTTGGTAGTTTGGGAGGATCGGTAATAGGACTGGTTGATGTAGGTATCGGGATTGAAATGAACCTTGCAAGGGCAAGGATACTGTGCGGTTTAATGGTTAGCCCTGACTGCTAGTGGTGGCCTAGGCCATTGCAAAGGTATTCAAAGCCTAATCTAGAAATGTGTGGGACATAGAAAGATTAGGAGGTATGTACTACATCCTCCCTAGGGTAATCCGGTAGTTAGAATGCTACTAGACTATCTATAGAATTAGGGTACAAGTAGTATGGCAAATGTCGATCTGAGTGGTCTTCAATTGAAGCAGCACGAGGTTATGTGTAGGTGTGATTGTGGTGGGTGATACAGGACGGGGGACACCAGAGAATTTAAATGGGTAATCTCCTAGTTAGGTTGGTTAATATTTAATTCGTGATTCGCCTATAATTAGTAGGATCTACATAATAAATTTTGGGGCAAATTACTATATTAATTTACTAAATATAGGAATCTGGCTGTTCCTCCTTCTAAAAGTTTTTTTCTGTCAATTAAACATGTGGGATTTTTTGAAACCTATTTTATTTCTTTCTAGGAACTTACATTTAATGTTTATCTAATAAATATTGTAAAGCTAATTTTTCTGATTCTAATGGCAGTAAAACCATTAAAATTGACTTAGTATATCATGAGAAATGAGCATTTTAATCTTTACGACTATATGTTTTTTTCTTTAAATAAACAAAAAAAAAACATATAGTTGTAAAGGTTAAAATGCTTATATCTCATGCTATATTGTGTCAATTTTAATGATTTTACTACTATTGGAATCAGAAAAATTAGCTCTACAACTTTTATTAGATGCACATTAAAAGTTTACTTGACAGAAAAAACTTTTAGAAGGAGGAACAGCCAGATTCCAACATTTACTAAAAAACTTATTTTTAATTATTCCCACTTTTTACTATATATTACATATATGATTTCTATTATCTATAGGCAAATCACGAATTAATCTTAAAATTAATTAATTATTTAGTTATTCAAATTGATAATTTTTTAAATAACTAAACGATTAATCAACTATCAATCAATTATTGTTAATTGATTAATCAATTAATTAATCAATTAGTTAACTAATCGATTAGTTTTCATATTTCCCTTAACTATACAACATAGCCATGCTAAATATAGAAACTTAAAATATGCTTAAAATCATATTTTGATAACAAATTCCAAATTAGAAAATATATAGTTAAAAGTTATATGATCTTTATTGTAAATTTACAATTTACTTAACTTATTTAATTATATATCAAAGATTTTTAAGGCCAAAATCTAATAATTAATATAAAAAAATCAAATATTATAATCAGTAATCTGCTATAATTCAATACTATATCAACTAATTGATTAGTTAATTACTCAATTAATCGATTAATCAATTAAATAACTAAGGGGAGTGACAAAAATCAGGTGATTTTTTAGAGAAGGAAGGGGGTAAAAAAAGTTGAAATTATATATAAGAACCTGACTATATTTATATTAAGAAAGATGGGGGGTGTAGGCCTCTGATAAAAAATAATCAGGTGATTAATGACACTGCTCTAATCAATTAGCTAACCATAATTGTTTTTTTAAAATTCTTATCATGCATTTTTTAATTCTATTTGTAACATTATTAAGGCCATGCTTAAGAACAATGCTCTAAAGGATTCCCCCAACCTTTGTCTGAAAGAACATATTGCACATCTAATAACTTACAATACATCTATCCCCACACTAAAGAAGAAGATGGAATAGTTGTTCTATACCATTCTGAAACATTATGTATTTGAAAAAAACATATAAATTTTTAATATATTACATCTAATGGGTTTGCTAAATATATGACAAAATATGTAACAAAAGCAGAACCTTTTGAGCTTTTCAATATTGCTAAAATAGATGAATACAAAAGGCATGTTATAGCTCGAAGATTAGGCACTATGGAGTTGATGGTCCTTTTGTTACAATATCTCTTAACAAGGTGTTCTGTTGTGGTACTCTATCTCCTTTTTGCTTCTTCCGATCTCAGACTAAGGTCTGTTAAGCCTGTTCATCTGCTAAATAAAATATCCAACAGTGTTGACAATAAAGATAATGAAGATGAAGTAGTTCCATATTGGGATAATGCAATTGACAAATATTTCGATTGTCCCGATTATGAAATTTTTACCAACATAACATATCCCGACTACTTTTATAATTACACAATTGGAACTAGACAACCTAGCAGTAACTCAAACACATTTCACTGCTGAGATCAAAAAAATAGATTAATAGAAAAAAGAAAAACACCAATCCTTCTAAGATTCACTTTTTACAAATTGAAGATGGCGATCCTTTTTTTTTCAACATCTTATAATGAAAATCCCTGCAAGATTTGAACAAAATCTACTAGGAGGATATGAAACATATAGAGCCCACTTTTAAGCAATGTTTCCAATAAGATATTGTCAAGCAACTGAATCTTTTTGCAAAAACTATTTAACCCAAAAAAATTACTTATCTGAATCATATACTTTTATATTAAGAACTCTCCTCCTGGATTAGAAAACCATGACCTATCAGACCTCATTTTCAATCAATTTCTTTCATTAGAAAAGCATCGACCATATCCAGACAGCCAATCTTTATTATCCATAAACACTAAACAATATCAAATCTACTCCACCTTATACAACATATAGGAAAAATTATCTAATGGAAGATACCCTTATTTTTTTTAACAGGATCAGCTAGAACAGGCAAAACATTTCTATTATATCAGCTGATTTCTTTTTTCCAGTCAAAAAACAAGAATTACTTACTCATGGCCCGACTGGAGTTGCAGCTCATAACATTGGTGGAAGAACCATACATTCTGTATTAAAAATCCGTTTTTGTGATGAACAATATGAAACCCTAATTCACTCTAGTATTGCTGATGAAACAAATCTAAAAAAAATAGATTTTATAATTATAAAAGAAGTTTCTATAGTATATGGAGACTTATTTACCTTCATTAGTAATATTTTTGCCAAAATTCATAACAATAATCTTGTGGAATACCTACTTTAGTAGTGGGAGACTTAGCCCAGCTACCTCCTGTAAAACCGAAATGTATTTCATTCCCCGGCATGGTTACCTTTCTTTCCACTATATTTAACTATTCCACAACGTCAACGAAATGATATTGAATTCTATAATATCCTACAGGAAGTAAGAGTTGCCCGACTATCAAACAGATCTAAAAGGATTATAGAATTAAAAATTAATATGGATAGTAACCCTAACAGATTCTATAATACCACACACATTGTCAGCACATGTAAAGCCGCTCACAATATAAACAAATTCCTATGCACCTATCTTCTGTTTGACCACAACACTAGTGAGCCATTGCTCTCAATTTCTGAAGATACTTTAGACTTCGAAATCTTAGATAATACACACTCCGTTTCACAATTCAACATTTAACAAACTTACCACATTTTATACATTTACAAGGAGCCCGAGTCATGTTTCTAAATAATCAACTTTTTGATAATGATATCTGCAATAGTTCAATTGGAATAATAACCAAAATCATCGATCACGAAAATATAGAAATCACATTTTCCACTTTTACTAATATAAGTAAAATCATTGTTCAAAAAGAAACAATATACTTTTATATTGATGGGAAAAGGGCTTCTAGAAAACAATTCCCACTCCAAAACGTCTTTGCTCTCACCGCTCATAAAGGGCAAGGCTTAACTTTACCTCACGTAACTACTAGCATTGATGAAACCATATTTGCAGAAGGTCAAGCTTATGTAGCAATGAGCTGTGCCACCTCATGGGAAAATCTCTGTCTTCTTCACTTTGATCATAACTACCTAAAATGTCCTCGGGCTGCTTTAAACGAATATAAAAGGTTGGAAACAATACATGCCAGAGGCCTCCAAAACTCAACCTAAATCTTAAAATTTAATAAAAATTTAATATAAATCCTTTTCATAATATATTCCTTAATCACCATAAACTTATATTCCATACCTGAGTAGATTTAACATTCCACTATAGGCAAATATATATACAAACGATCTCACGAATTACCTGCCTTAACATACTCTTCCAAATCATACGTCCGCTTAATCTGCCATAGCTTCAAAAAATTCTACAACTAACACAGTATTTAACGTGGCTTATACAAAAAAAAATTTTGCTGACCATACTGATAATAAGTTTATGATTTCCGCATGATCAAAATCCTCCAAGCGTATAATGCTGTAGTGACGAATTCATTTTCATGACAAATAAGCATTAAATAATATAATCAATGAGTTAATGCTTATTCGTCACGCCTCTATACCAAATGAAAGAGCCATCTACTGTACAACAGAAATTATGATAATAGCTCTAATGCACCTTTGTAATTTGCAAGTTTCTGCAATTTATATTAAAAATATAACTCACAGCAACTGCACCTGTGCAATGCATATCTTGTTTCTTAAAAAAAATAGATATTTTCCAAAACTTTTTGAATGTAGTTAAAAGCAATTATTACACATTAATACTAAATTTGGTAAACCGTAATTATTGTTGACCGTGGCTTTGATGTTATGTAATATGTTCAATACGTTTTTTCTGAATAAATGCCATATTAAATTGTTAATGTTCGAATAAAATAAATAAAATGATCGTTGGAGTAAATGCCATGGCAAAAAAAGGTTCTGGTCACGTGATAACCGGCAAAAACTTTTAAGTTTATTTAGTAGAGTTTGGAATTAGCGTTGTATATAGTAAAACCTATCAAGGAATAGTTATTTGTAGAAGGTTGTTTCTTATGATGTTAGTCGAGAAATAAGCGATTTCTTCTAATGCTGATCTATACTACACCAAATTGAAAATCGTTATTGGCTAATTTTACTGCAGATCGTCACATGACCAGAACTTTTTTTGCCATGGCTAGGGTACTCGCCGGACTGTCTATGGACATGTACCAGATCACGTGATTTCGCACGTACCGAACATCACGTGATACTCAATGTACGTAATTGAATTTTTCTTAATTTTTGTACAGATTTTCTCAACAACTATCAAAAAGAATTCGATAGAATTTTTTTAAAATCAATTCTATGAATTAGTAGAATTCATTTAAAAAACTTTCATTGAATTCTGCTGAGTTAAAATTTCATTCAAAGATCAGAAAATTTCCTGATTTCTAAGCTGTGACATTTTCCAAAACTTAGCCGAAATTTTTTTGACAACTATCTTATAAAATTCAGTGGAATGGAACTTTCTTAATTCAATTTTAAAAAATAGCAAAATTCATCTTAAAAAATTTTATCAAATTTTGTTGAATTGTTGCAGAGAAATTTCGTTCAAAGTTTGAAAAATTTTTGCCGTCTCCTAAGTAGCTGCGTTAGAAATTTTCCTAAACTTTAAATGAAATTTTCTCGACAACTATTCAATAAAATTCGATGGAAATTTTTTAAATGAATTATACTGTTTTATAGAATTAATTTAAACTATTTCTATCGAATTTTATCAGATAGTTGTCGAGAAATTTTTGTTTAAATTTCAGAAAATTTTTGCTGCGGCTATTTTCTTAGGTTGCGTAGAAACTTTGAACAAAAATTTCTCACCATCTATCAATAGAATTCGATTAAACTTTTTTTTGATTTAATTTTACTAATCCTAATTTGATCTAAAAAAATTAACAAATTATATTGTTCAAATAAAAAATGTTCAACTTCGATAGCTTACATCATAAAGAGTCACGTGATACTCGGTATGTGAAAACCACATGATCTGGTATGTGTTCGTAGACGGTAAACCGTTTACGGACACATACCAGATCACGTGGTTTTCAGTACCGAGTATCACGTGACTCTTTATGATGTAAGCTATCAAAGTGAACATTTTTTATTTGAACAATATAATTTGTTAATTTTTTTTAGATCAAATTAGGATTAGTAAAATTAAATCAAAAAAAAGTTTAATCGAATTCTATTGATAGATGGTGAGAAATTTTTGTTCAAAGTTTCTACGCAACCTAAGAAAATAGCCGCAGCAAAAATTTTCTGAAATTTAAACAAAAATTTCTCGACAACTATCTGATAAAATTCGATAGAAATAGTTTAAATTAATTCTATAAAACAGTATAATTCATTTAAAAAATTTCCATCGAATTCTATTGAATAGTTGTCGAGAAAATTTCATTTAAAGTTTAGGAAAATTTCTAACGCAGCTACTTAGGAGACGGCAGAAATTTTTCAAACTTTGAATGAAATTTCTCTGCAACAATTCAACAAAATTCGATAAAATTTTTTAAGATGAATTTTGCTATTTTTTAAAATTGAATTAAGAAAGTTCTATTCCATTGAATTTTATAAGATAGTTGTCAAAAAAATTTCGGCTAAGTTTTGGAAAATTTGTCACAGCTTAGAAATCAGGAAATTTTCTGATCTTTGAATGAAATTTTAACTTAGCAGAATTCAATGAAAGTTTTTTAAATGAATTCTACTAATTCATAGAATTGATTTTAAAAAAATTCTATCGAATTCTTTTTGATAGTTGTTGAGAAAATCTGTACAAAAATTAAGAAAAATTCAATTACGTACATTGAGTATCACGTGATGTTCGGTACGTGCGAAATCACATGATCTGGTACGTGTCCGTAGACGGTCCGAGTACTTGCGTCGCATAATCATTTTATGTCACATGATTAAATTCACAGAGAAAAAAATTCAAATTTCAAAAAATTTCTATTTATTTTGAAAAATTATATTTGAAAAATTTCTGTATCCCTGTCCCGTAGCAATCTTCAAAAAAAAAAAAACCATATCGGCAGATTTATCTGAAAAAGCTAATCTAAAAAGAAAGTACTGATATGTCAACCGGGGTTGATTACCTACCGAGCACACAATCAACCGCCAGCCGGAGTCGAACCTACAGCTTTACCAGACGGCTGCGTCCCATTGCTCTAACCGTTAGTCTATATCAGATTTAATAATAGTTGATTTTCAAAAAAAATTTATTTATCAGTTACAGGACATGTCCCCCTGTGTAATGTAGGTCGACCTGACTTTTTTTTCAAATACTTCAATTATTTAATTAGTATATACTATTCGAACCTTAGTTAAAATTTATTTTTCAAGGTTTGTACTTTTGTTTATACCAGAAATGTTTGTATTACTTGAAACTTTATAAAATAAGATCACGTCAAGAAATGGCAAATTTCAGTTGTAAATGTTAAGATTATCTTTCAAATACTGTAGAATAAGTTTGGATTTACTTTGTTAACAATGGTAGCAAAGGAAAAGCGCTACAAAACTCATTAGTAACACAAGGGCACTTTAGTTGCGGCTTTGAACATTTGCTATGAGGTACCTTTTTAACAAAGTAGATCAAAAATTAATTCGGCATTAAATTTATTTTTTTTCCCTTTTCAGGTAGGGAGGTCCACTCGTTTAAAGAAATCAAGCAAAAATTCGAAGACTAGGGGCATCTTTATGCAGAAGGGGGTGAGGTCTCGTACTGCATTACGGATTTTTTAAATAAGTGATAGGGGACAGTTGATATTCATTATCCACAACTTTATGATCAAAGATTATCAACTATAACATTTTGAATTATTTTTCTATATACAAATATAGCGATATCAATTAGATACCTTTTGTTCCTGTTCTGTTAGTACTATCGATCCATTGGTTGTAACGACTCTTCGCTTGTAATATATTCGTGCCGTTCAAACTCCAAAGGTAATCTTACCGGTTTCTATAATCTAATCATGAATTCCTTGGAATATTTGAAAGGATTTAAGATGGAATCATTAGAACCAGGTACATTAGATTTCTCGGGTGGTTCATGTTGATAAAAAGAATAGCATGATTTTGTATTATTTATTCCTGGGGAAGTAGCACATAGATGGCCCTTCGGGCCATTCACGTACTATGATCATCGGTAAACTCCGTTATAATTTCCCTACAGGAAATAAATAAATAATCCCCAAAGAGCATGTCACTAGATGTTAATCGGACTACCATATCATTATCTTTACACGTGTTCCATATTTATATCCGTATTGTGCTTTACTAACTTTTGGGCTTCGCTTTATTTTTATTTTTTTTTATTTACATCATTTTTATTGTTTTTATCTTTTTATCGGTTTTGCTTTTTAACTTTTTTCAAACTCTTACTTTCACTTTGCTCATATCGTGCCTTTTTTTAGCTTCATTTTACTGTGCCTATTTACTTTGGCTTTTAAAGTTCTTTAGATAAAAGGTGAAAATACAAAAAAAAAATGATTTAAATAAAAATTAAGAGTTAAAAATTAGAGTTTCCCGATGATCAATATGAGACCGGGAATCTTTCGTAGGAAGATTTCCGGTCACAATATGATTATTATAAATATGGTTAATCACGTGTAAAAAATAATGATGAAGGTAATCATAGTGCGACAGAGGATTATATAATTTATTCCCGGTTCTTATTTATATTTTTATATTGTTTTTCTCACTTATTGTCCGGAATTTTGCGGTTCGTAGCAAGTCAACCTTTATGAATTATGATAAGAACCAGGGAATAAATCAGTTTTATTCGCAAAATATAACCAAGAATCAAATCCAGATGATTGGATAATGACTGAATGGCACACTGATTGCGAAGCAGCCAGTGTGCATTCAGTCATTACCGATTATATGTGATTGATTCTTGATTATTGCCTACTTCGTAGACAATAACATATATAGATAAGTATCTATTCTTATTTATATACAGTACAATTTTTGTTATACGTTAGCTTAATAAAATAATGAGATTTTTAGATTTGAAAAAATCAATTCTTCCACCATTTTTGAGTCGCAGTTACTTCCCTTGAAGTGGTCGTGTTTGGTGCATTTGAAGTCGTTAATGGGTTTTTGCATGTGTCGTTCTATAGTGTCGGCACATTCACAGTAGAGTTATCATCGGCGTTGTCGTTATTAACATTCTTTAGTTGCGCTGTTGGTGTCATAGCAGACTTTCATCGAATTAATTGATTAAATCAATTTCCTGGGTAACTTATTTATACACTTTAAAGTACTTTTTTGGATGCAACAGTTCAATTACAAAAAAATCGCTGTGAAAGCCATTTCTAGCTCTAAATGAACTGTTTAAAATAATCAGAAATTTAAGACTTTATTTATAAATAAAAATTTGCCTTATAGGATTATTTTTAACAGGTCGTTTGAGTTAGAAATGACTTTCACGGCGATTTGTTTGTAAAAGAAACATTGCATTTCCAAAAGGTATTTTATAAAGCGTATAAAATAAGTTACTCGGGAAATTGATTTAATCAGCCAATCAGACGAACTGTCTATGATAATACTTATTTAGTGGTTTGGCTTCGCTGTGATTTTTTGCTGTTGGTATGTTCTTTGTAGCGCTTGAGGCTACAGTTTCAAGCGCAACAAATAATGGGTCGAAATTCTGTATGCGGCAAAAAATATTCCCCAACCTATCTTTTCTTTGATACTTGCTTATCAAACTTCTATAGCTATTAGATAAGTATTGTTTAAGCATATTCGTATTTTTTTTAGTTATGAAACTTATTTGTCAACACTAACATGCCTATTATTGCATATAATTGATAGAACTATTCAAACCCCGATTGAAGTTTTTGCTTGGGTCTATCGTCGCAGCAAGTATCTGTAATAATAGATGCCTTCCAACCATTTGTGATGGGCCAATCCTTGTAACAATTAGGTTAACATTAGTTTTAACTACTATGTGATGTTAATTATTACATTGGTTGGGCTGTTCAAAATGGTTAAATAGCAATTATAAGCAAATCTCAATATACTTCTAAACTAACTAAATTACTTAACATCAGGGTCAGTGGTAATATCAGGCTTAATAGGAGGTATTTCTGGTTCTCCTCCGGTTTGGTCAAAATTGTTAACAATTTTAATACTTGAATCAATAGGAATATCATTAGCACCAGGTTCAGGGACATTAATCTTTGGGTCATTTATAGAAACTTTATCATTATAGCGAATAAATACAGCAACAAAATTTCTTACAGTAAAGTCAATAGAAATTAAGCACCAAACATAATTCTATATAAGGGTGTTCTCAAGTGCCTAAATCAATCGATCAGAAATAAAATTTTAATAGACAGGGTCAAAAAAACTGATCAAGTGAATTGCCACTTCATTGAAAAAAGTCTGGAGATGCAGACCATCTTTTTTTTATCGAGTTAATGCTGATTGGCTAAAACTACTTATTGATGGAGTAAAAAAAGAGGTTGTTAAGCACATTGCTTTATGTCATAGATTTTTAGCAAATTATAGTTGTTAAAAAATTATTATGTTGCTTTTATATTAAATTTTTATTGTTAATAAAAAAACCCAAAGGCATACCATGCCAATATTTATTTTCTTCTAACTTTTATGTAAATGTGGCAATTTCATTTTATTTTATTTTTATTTTTATTTTTATTTTTTTATTTTTATTTTTATTTTTTTATTTATTTTTTTATTTTTTTATTTTTTACTAAAAAAATATTTTGTATCCAAATACTTCACTATTGTTTGTATTGGTTTGTTTGAAGCTAAAGACACAAAGTTTTGGATATTTGCTATAACAATATATGAATATTTGTAAGTCCATAAAGGAAAAGTTAAAGCACCTGGTATTGCTAAAAGAGTTATTGGATAGTCTCCTTTTTTTTTTGCTATATTTTGCTAAAAACATAATGATAATAAATAAAGGGTAGTCTGCTTAAGCAATAATTGCAATCATTATTTCAATCAAATGTAATAATTGAGTATTATCTCAATTATTATCAAATCACATTGAAGAAGTTGTTTGAGAATACTCTAAATCACATGTGCCACTGCAATAGTCTGTGTATAGTGTTTTGCAATAACTATAGAAATCACAATAAATCTAATGCAAAACTAAAATAACCTATCTAAATCATTTATGTTATATAGCAAGTAAGAGTGTTCACAAGCCTCATTCTTTATGTAATTAGTTAGTAGTTGCAATAACTGAATAATGCTCTGCTATAATTATATTTTTAATATACAATTAATGATGTAATTGAAGCTTTCTTAAGCACTAGTTTGATATGATTACTATGATTAACTTGTAACTTTAATGATACTTATTTAATTTAATTATTGAAAATAAAGATTGTAATTAAACATTTTTTATTATTTTTCTATTATAATTTTTATTAATAAAAAAAAATAATAAAATTAGTTAAGTATTAAAAATGCTTTGTTTAGTATCCACTAATTTTAGGTTTTTGTAATAATGGATTGTTATAATAAATAAAAACTTATTAATAAAATAGTTGAATTTGTTGTTATTATAACTAAGTACAAATATTTGTATATAATTTAAGAATTTTTAAAATTTTAACTGTATTCTAAAATTTTGAATTTTAGATAAATAACAAGTTCTATATAAGAGTTTGAAACATTATACAATATCTTGATTTTAAATTTAATAAAAAAATTAAGTACTTTAACAAGTTTGTTTTTTGTACAAAAATAATAATCTAATACTATTTTATTTTTGAAGATTCTTGTACTGATTATTTTTCCAATATAGTTTAACTCTTTCTATTGTCCAGTCTAAAGAAGTAACTTGAAGTTCTGCTAATACTTTTAGAAATTCAGCTTTAGACACATTTAGTGATGTGAATTCTACCAATTTGGCATATTCCTACCGGTATCTACCGGTAGGTGGTAGCTACCGGTAGCTACCACTACTGGTAGATCTACTAGTCACATGATAATAAAATTTATTTGACAAATCATATACTTTTTTGATATTTATAATGCATTATATAATTTTAAAATTCTATTCTATTATTTTATTGGTATCTACCCTGCATATAATTTACCTAACAGTATCTACCGTTATCTAACGGTAGATACCAGTAGTAGATTCCTACCGGTAGCTACCAACTCACATCACTAGGCACATTATTTCCAAATTCAAATAATTGGTTAAATATATTTTTTTCTGTTTCAGTAGTAGTAGGGCGTGATCATTTTAAAGAATTAGTTACAGAAGATGTTGATGCCTGTTGTGATACTAAAGTATCTTGTTCAACAATTAGTTCTTGATTAAAATTATTTATTTGATTTTTTTTTTGTTTTTTTTATACTTTCAAGTTGAGTATAAGTATAATAATTTATATTTCATACATGAAGTTCTGGGGTTTTGGTCTCAGTTTTATATACATCCTGTGCAAGTACTTCTTGAAAGCGTAATTTGCCAGTTTTATAAAATAAAAGAATATTCTCAATACCTTCTTGGTTAATTTCTGGGGCATTTTTAAACAAATATTTGTCATAGGATTTGAATTGTTAAAAGCAGCTTGGTTAATTTCTGGAGCATTTTTAAACAAATATTTGTCATAAAATTTGAATTGTTAAAAGCAGATAACAAATTTGCAACTAATAACCAGAGTGAATCTTTGCGTGATTTGATTGCATGAATATTTTGCCTCATTACAACATTATCAACATACTCAGCAAGAAGTATTGATAAATGATCTCTTTCACTTTGAATTGCCTTAATTTTTAACATCATTGTTTGCTAGTCAGTAATATTACCAGTAATATTTTGTTGATAAATTTTATTCATATATTTCAAGTGCTTCATCAAAAGCAAAATAATAACCTTCATTTGTATGATTTACTGAACATGCTATTTTTAATAACTTCTGCAGCTATGAATCATTATAAACCTGAGCTAAATAATATGCTACAGAACTTGCATATTTATACTTACTAGCTACAGGAAAAGAAGTGCAAATGCAGCCAAATTTGTCATTTGCATACAGTAATTTCCTCTTCTAATTCCAATTTTATGGGCTATAAAATATCCTGTTTAGTGAAAAAAAAAATACTACCAGTATACTTTTATAATATCATTATTACTATCTAAAATATCACTCATTGTTTTATTTTCTCTTTTAACATACTGGCATAATACAATTCCAACTGCAACCCAATTTAATTCTAAAACACGACATATTGCTCGATAATCTATTACATGTTCAAACTTGTTTAAAAATCATACTCCAAAGACTTGCTACAAGATTAAACATTTTATATCCAGAAAATATAGTAATTAGGGGACATCAATAGAAATGGGACAAATTTATCTAATAAATTTGTCCCATTTCTACTGACTTCACCCTATATGCCACTGTTCTAAAAGAAGTTGAACATTATTATAAGTTTCTTTATAAGAGATTAATTTTCCAAAAATTGCTTAGTTATATGCAATATATAGATGCTCATTACAACTATGAGGTAAATCATCATAGTACATTTCACATGCTGCATGAATATTATTATTACAAGATAAAGAATCACCAGGTTTTAGTATTACAATTTTTGGTAGTGAAATATTGCAACCCATAGGTATTTGTTTAGCAATTTCAGAATGTACATCTTCTATTTCAAAGTTATTTCTATAATTCTTTAACATTCTATTTAAAGTAGTTTCATATATTATTAAAATATTATTAGTAATTAAAAATTCTCCAAACAATAGCTGATTAGTAATTTCATAATCATTAGTTAGATAATTAAATGAATTAGAAAGATTAAACTGAAATACTATCCTCAATGTTGCATATGAAGTTTGCAATATAATATCAAAAATATTTGCATATGAAAATGTAGAAGCTTTAAAGTCAATATTATCAATTACTGCTAAATTCCATATATTTGGTTCTTTAATTAGATTATTTCTAGAATCAATATGCTACATTCTTAATCTTTCAGGATGATTTTCATGTCGTTTAGTATATGAGATAATATGCTGAATAAAGAATCCCTTGTAAATATAATAGTAATTTTGGGTTTTGGCATATTGATGATATAATATTTGAAAGCCAAAATTTTGCTCCAGGAAAAGCTATAGTAAGTAATATTGAAATTAGTAAAGTAGTTGTTTTTGATATTTGATTTATATTAAGTAATAAATGAAGTCCATGTTGACGTCTCTTATTATTAATTATTTTTTGGTTATGTTCTTGTAGTATTGTTAAAAGGGCTTGAAAAAAGCTATGAATAATAGTAGATAATGCTTCAAAGTAGTTTTTATATAAGCTTGGACTTTCTAACTGTTCTTTATTATTGTTAATTTTTGAATATGAATTTAGTATTTCTTTTTCTAGTTTTTCTCCTATCTTTGAAGCTTTTTTTAGATTAATACAGTCAAAATCATAAGTATCCCACCCCCTCTAACTTTTTAAATTTAAAAGATACAGCTTTGAAACTTTCACAGAAAATAGTACTCTATAAATATAGATCAGTGATTTTTTGTTATAATTTTTTAATTACTACAACAAAAGTTAGATGAGAGCCAACTTTTTGATTGATTTTTTTTTTAAAAAATAAAAAAAACAATTGAAATTAATCAAAAATTAATAAAAAATTAGGATTAAAATCAAAAATTTCAAAAACTTAGCATGTTAAAATTAAGCATTTTTATAGTAGTGACAAAAATTTTGAGTCAATTTGATGAGATAGTTGTTGAGAAATTAATTTTTTAATTTCAAATTTAAGTATTAAAAGGTATCACAGAAAAAAAAGTTGCATGACTAGGTTTTTATTAATTTTAATATAGAAAATAAATTATTTTATATATCAGATATTAAAATTAATAAAAACCTAGTCGCGCAATTTTTTTTCTGTGATACCTTTTAATACTTAAATTCGAAATTAAAAAATTAATTTCTTAACAACTATCTCATCAAATTGACTCAAATTTTTTGTCACTACTATAAAAATACTTGAATTTTAACATGCTAAGTTTTTGAAAATTTTGATTTTAATCCTAATTTTTTATTAATTTTTGATTAATTTCAATTGTTTTTTTTATTTTTTTAAAAAAAAATCAATCAAAAAGTTGACTCTCATATAACTTTTGTTGTAGTAATTAAAAAATTATAAAAAAAAATCACTGATCTATATTTATAGAGTACTATTTACTGTGAAAGTTTCAAAGCTGTATCTTTTAAATTTAAAAAGTTAGAGGGGGTGGGATACTTATGATTTTGACTGTATAAGGCTTTTCTCTAGTTAATCTATTCAATCTATTTAATTCAATCTTTTTTATTTTTATAACTGTTTTAACAAGCAACTTACTTGACAATATTTCTTTTTTTGAACTTGATAAATTTGTATTCTTTTGTTTTATTATTAATAGTAGTTAATATTGGAGATATTTGAAATAAAAGATTTTCTTGTAACTCATGATCTTCTGATTCTGCTACTGATATTATCCATTTTTTAATAAGCTTTAGAGCATCACTTGTATTTTCATAATGTTTGTTATTTGCAGTATATAACAAAATATCACCACCTCTTCCAGATCTTTCATATAAATATCTACCATTTTGTTAAAAGCATTCTGAGCAAATATAATATGCACGATAACTAGAAGATGATTTTTTTGCAATATATTCCTCTGAAAATACAGGACATTCAAAAACACTAATACAAGGTACTTGAATATTTTGACCATTAACATTTCATGAATGTTTTGTACAATAGTTTCTATGGCTAAAAAAGCATTTCTTCTTATTAAAAAAAGACAAATATGAAAATGAATAGTGCCTTTATTAATTGAACATAATTGTTTTATTCCTGGCTCATGAAGTTGATTTTGATCAAATAAAAAATGATAATAGCATACACCAAGTTTAGAATATTCATTAATATTTTTAACTGCTTGTCGTAATCGCTATAGATTTGTTGTATTATTGTAGTATTTTTCAACTGTATGTAGATCTATTTCCCACATTCTTACTATTTGTTACAATGGGTATAAATTTTTTGTACTATTGTAGCACTTTATTTCATCTTGAATAATATCTATAATAATATATAGCATTAATTTTGGTATATTTAAAGGATCTTCTTCAATTTCTATATTTATTTGAACAAAATTTTCAAGTTCAATTTCATTCAAATCAATATTTTTACTTTCATCCAAATCAATATTTTCATTTTCATTATCAGGTAGTAAGACTTGTACATTTTCAAGAATAATTGGATCAATAATAAACTCCTCTTCATGATTTTATAAAGTATCAAATTCTTTCAACTAAGTAGATACAAAATCAGTTATTTTGTATAAATAGATTATTTTTATAAAAACTTAATTGTAAACTAAGTAATAAATATAATTTATTCAATAGATTGTAAAAGGACTCTGAACAATACATATAAAGGTTATATTGAAATTTTGGATAAAAAAGGTACTTTTTTACTAAAATGTTATATTTGAAAAAAGGTTATTGGCCAAAAGGTTATATTTAAAAGTGGATAAAAACCTTCAATGTTATTATTTAAATTAATAAATTTTAGATAGATTATATTTAAAATTTGGATAACCAAATAAAAAAAAGAATTAATATTTATCGCCATGGTGATGTATTGCTACCTGATCAACCAATAAGAATCCAGGATCAGGTGTAATATAAGATCAAAGCGATTACGATTTTTTTTCAAAAATCAGCCATAATGCTAAATTTTGCCTATGAACCTATCTCTTATGCTCTAACAAAAAAATTTTTTACAAAATTTTGGATTAAAAACTTTTTGCTAAAACATACTACCCTAATTCTAATTTAACTATTATCCTAACCCTAAACTAATGAATTTATATGTGAAAAAATCAAAAATTCAAAAAAAAAATTTTTTTTGAGAAAAATTTTTTTTTGACTAGTGAAATTATTCGGCATCTGGAAAATATGAATTTGTCTTTAGCTAAATTTGTGTATTATTTAATTAAAAAAAAATATAAGATGGATATGGGTATTATAGCGCACTACCAATTATGATGTACACGTAATAAATATCTTGTGATCCAGTGATCAGAATCAGATAATTTTACTACCATTCGATTCATCTCTATGAGACAAATTGAATAGTAGTAAAATCATCTGATTCTAATTACTGAATTACAAGATATTGATGCCTAAATAAATAAATAAAATTTTTAATTTTTAAGCTTTAATAAAAACCTAATCGTAGAATGTTGATAGTGGCTTTTTTATTAAGTAAATTGACCTTCATTATTAAAACAATTTTGTTTGTCATAATAAATTCTACTTATCTTTAAATTTTTATAAAAATTAAATAATTTTTTACTAATAGTCATTTGTAAAAAAACTTAGTATATCATAATAGATTCTTTGGGTACAAAAATGTATTTTATAAAAATCAATTAATAAAAAATTATCTGATTTTTATGAAAATTTAGAGATAAGTAGAAGATATAACGATGAATAAAATTGAATTATTAATGAAGGTTGATTTACTTAATAAAAAATTTTCTAACAATGCATCAAATTTATTTTTTTAAGTCTTTTAAATTTTAATCTTTTATTGTTTGTAACTTGTGAAGTGGTGATTAGAATAAAATGATTTTGGTACCATTCAATTCATCTTATTGAGACAAATCGAATGGTACCAAAATCGTTCAATTCTGATCACTAGATCATGATATATTATAAGTGTGTCATAATTGGTACATTGTTGATTTTTTAACTTTTATTTTAATTTGCAATATCATATGATCTAGTGATTAGAATCGAACGATTTTGGTACCATTTGATTCGACTTAATGTGACGAATCAAATGATACCAAAAACATTCAATTCTGATCCTTAGATCATGTGATACTAGCCATAAAAGTTAGCTGCACCACAATACTCATATCTACCTTATTTGTTCTATTTTTAAATAGATAAAATAGTGATAAAGCTTATATATAAAATAAGGTTAATTAGCTCTAATAAAAAATGGATAAAATTTACAAAAAGTTTATATTAAAGCCAATATAATCTCTATATGTATTATTCGGGTCCTATTGTAAATAAGAAAAAAATATTGCAGGCTCAAGAGAAAAATTTTATTAAAATTAATTAAAAAAATAGTTAAGAAATTAATTTGTTTTTACAAGAACAAAATTGTAAATATTACAAGATTTATACTTTAACAGGAATATTATTTTAAGTAGCAAAACTTTTTTCTAAAATTTAAATATTTAATATGTATTTATATACTTACAAATTGTTTAGTTTATACAATAGGCAAAATGATGTATACAATAACAATTTGACCAG
Source organism: Gigaspora rosea (assembly GCA_003550325.1). Classification (NCBI taxonomy): domain Eukaryota; kingdom Fungi; phylum Glomeromycota; class Glomeromycetes; order Diversisporales; family Gigasporaceae; genus Gigaspora; species Gigaspora rosea. The sequence goes on from QKWP01000797.1 coordinate 156,216, forward strand.
TCTTTTCTATTTTTATAATTTGAAACATTTTCTAGAACAAATAAATTATACTAATGTGAAATGTTTCTAAAATGTATTAGACTACTCAGATAAAATATTTTTGAACCACTAATATTTGTGCAAAATCAACTGTATGCATTTTTGCGCAATAGTCTATTTATATATTATTGCTTCAAAAGTTTAGGATGGTTATACAAAAAATATAACAAAAAAAGATAGCAATTCTAGAAGAATAACCAATCTTTATGAATAATAGTATATTATTCAAGTCATTAATAATAATGGTTGTGGTTCTAAATACTAATATTTAACATATTTATTAATTGGCCCGGAGTGTAGCGAAGGGACCCTTAGTTATTCGGCAAGTGATACAAAAATTACGTTTTTGATGCATTTCGACCAAAATTAGTGACTTTTTTGATACATCACTTCCTAAATTTCCCGAACTTCCTTGTATTCGACTAAGCCTGCATAAACATTATGAAGATCATATCAGAAATGTAATTTGGCAATTTTTTGTCTGTCTCCACGCGTGTTCAAATTTGTTAATTTAGTGTAACAAAATATGCATATTCACGCGTTTGTGTAATAAGATGATCATCATATGATATGCTCCAGGCACATAATGCTACGCATTTTCCTAGTATACTATATATCGATTTGTATTCAGTTTGTAAATTCATATTATGCTTTCTACGTTTTTTATGTAACTGTCCTAAACTTTTAGAGGCAACTGTACGTATGTACATGTTATTTAAAAAAAGCTACTAATTTTTTTATTAATATAATTGAAAATACAGAGCTTCTGCTAATTCTGCTAATTGTTACTTGAGCAGACCATCTTTGCTATTATTATGTTTTTAGACTATATATCCAATAAAATACATATAATTCCTTTGGCAATATTTCAACAAATAAATGTAACTTTGGTAATACCAAGCACCTTAACTTTTACTTTATAAACTTTGCAAATATTTATATGTTGCTATATGACAATATTCGCAACTTTTTGTGGCTTTGGCTTCAAACAAAACCAGAGACGATGATTTTTGTAGAGGGATAATATAAATTTTGAAGTATATAAAGTAAATTTTTTATGATTTGGTTGTGGATCAATTTGAAGTGATATTGTAGTTTGAATTTTGTGAAATTTTACGATTATATAGATAAAATATTTTTTATTTATACTATAAAAGTTCTGTATAAAATATAAAAAAATTTGATTGAATTTTGTGAAATTTTGTAGCGAAACTATGCAAATTTTGTGACTTTTATGATATTTTGAAACACAAAATATCATTATCCCTGAACAAAACCAACACAAAGACCATTTATATCGAGCCAAGGCCAAAATTATTCAATACAAAAAACTTTTTTAATAATAAACAAATAAATAAATAAATAAAAATGAACTTGTCACATTTGACATAAAAGTTAGAAGATAATAAATATGGTATGTATGCCTTCAAGCAGAAGTAGTAGATGAATCCGGATTTATATTTATATCCAGATTAATCCGGTTTTTAAACAAATTTGGATTCAATTTTTTGAACCAACTATATCCGGAAATAATACAATTCGGATATAATATACTAGGAAACAGATACCGTTAGTGCCCAAAGCCAAAAATAACAATTAATAAATACAAGTTTACTTAGTGCAGTAAGTTAGAATTAATTAGTAAATTTTGTAAATTATAAGAGTTTATAGAACTTTATTAATAAAATTCTATAAAATCTTATAATTCACAAATTTTTATTAATTAATTCTAACTTTATGCACTAAGTAAACTTGTACA
>QKWP01000797.1:159637-173224 GCA_003550325.1 Gigaspora rosea
ATAAGTTCTACTTACCTCTAAATTTTCATAAAAATTGGATGATTTTTTATTAGTTGATTTTTATAAAATACACTTTTGTACCAAAAGAATCTATTATGACGCCAGTTAGTTTTTTTACAAATGTACATTAGTAAACAATTATCTGCTTTTTATAAAAATTTAGAGGTAGGTAGATTTTGTTATGGCGAACAAAATTGTCTTAATAATGAAGGTCGATTTACTTAATAAAAAAAACAATAAAATGTCTTGAAAATTGTTATTAAAGTTAATTACATTTATTCTATTTATTAAAGAAAAAAAATAACTGGGTTCCGGTTTAGTTCTGGGTTTAGATGATATGATTCTGGGTTTCAATATAGACTTGAATTGATTTTCTGGTTTGAGTACGGTTTTATATAAAACTCGAGCTGAATCAGACCATGCAGAATACTAAGTCTAAAGCATAAAATTGAAGCAGTTACTGGCTTTTGTTATACAGGTAGTCTGTTACCCTAGTGCGTGTGAATATAATGTTTACAAGTTATTATTTATCATTATAGTATACTTATTAATATTGAAACTCTTTATCTAAAACAGCAAGCCAAGTTATTCAATAAACCTAATATTGGGTTTGATATTCTGATTGCAAGTAATGTTATTGGAATGGGTTTGAATTTGTAGGTAAACCTTTTTTTCCTCATACTGTATTGTTGCAAAATAATATACATAAATGAAATTATGAGATTTAGTTTAAATTAAGCTTAATTTAGCCATTATTCTAATTAACGTTTCATGCCCGTTATTTCGTGACAATACAGGTAAGTATTTTTTGTTAATTCTGTTAAATATACGTTATATATAAAAATATTAAACAAATAGTATTTGAATTTATAAATAAGTATAATGGAATAAATGTATTATATATCCCTATTTCTCAGATCAAATAATGAAATAGCCAGTTTGTTACTAAAAACTCTGTTGACAAAGTGATAGCATAAGTAGCTGAAAAGAGTTAATAATTTTCATCTTACTAGTATGCGATTTTTTTTCTATTTTTACATCAAAGCGATGAATATACCATTTAAGAATTTGAAGTTAAATCATTATTAATTCATGAATATTACTATTATATATATTCACATAATTATCTAATAAACAAAAAGATGGCAGGATTACAACCTACAATGAATATAGTAGAACTCTTTGCCTATTAATTGCCAAATTTGCAGTTTTATTAGTAATTTTAATATATTGCAAAATAATATTGATATATTTTATAAGATTTAAATAATAAATACTATTTTTATTCGATTTCATAGAAAAAATTTGAAAATTTAGCTTGTATAAATAGGCAATACTTTTTGTGCAATTTTTATAAACAAAAGGTAGAATTTATAATTATCTATTGAATTAATTTTATAAATATTCCTTATGTTTATTTTCCTTCTTACTATAAAGCCTATTGCAAATTCAAATGAACTTCCAAGCAATTTAATTTTGTTACTGGCCCTATAAATATACGTATCAGATCAACATATTGTGAAGAATGTACAAAAGGTAATGAATTATTTCATTTAATCAATATAGTTAATTTGTTTTAAACTCAAATATTTGAATAATTAATATTTTAAATAATTCAAGTTTGTTATTTTGTATAGCCAAAGAAAGCTCTGTTATATCTCAAGAATTATTTCTATTTCAGAAAGAGTACCTCATAAACCTTATAATGATGAATTGCTTGGCTATTTTGAATCTATTCACTATATACTTATATTTATAGTTAAGGTAAATAATAGTATCATTGATTTGATACATATTACACTTTGTTGTTGTTGTTAATTGACAACCAGTTGAGTTTAATATTCGTAAACATAAAGGTATAAGTAATAAATACAGTAGTTAATTTTTTATCTTTAAGTCATTTAAATCCACTTTTCGTTAGTAATATAGAACACCGTTATCAGTACTGTTATCAAGTTGACTTTGAAATTCGAGTAGTTGTGTTAACCGTAAAAAAGACAAAAAAAAAGACCTAAGTTCGATACTTACTCTTATACACATATATTTAACCCTCAATTTCATTGTTATGTCAAATAAGACCAATATTGATTAACTTATTTATCGAATAATCACGATACTGTAACACTCATAACGATCAACCAACAATACCCGGGAATCTTAGTTTTAATTCTCGACGGCATTCTCTGCCTTCGGAATTTAGTACGAATTCCAATCGATATTGTAATCGAATTTACCCAAACCCATGTAGAGTGTACAGGATTATGATCTGGCATAATATTCGCATAATTCACCTTATAGCACATCTGCGTAATTCGCATAATTTGCAATTTACCGAATGCATAACTTGATATTTACCGGATTACAATCCTTGACCCCTAACCCCGTGGTACTGCAGCATCACGCGAGCACTGTGGAAGAAATTAAGCTATTGAAATTGAATATTGGAATCCCATGAACTGCAGCTGGAATAGACTAAAGAAAATTAGCGGAGAATAAATACTCAACCCAAGAGTAGTAAAAGAGAATTAAACCAAATAACTCAATAATCACCCCTTCTTGTAAAATTCTCATAATACAATGCTTCTGCGTAAACATTCCCTTTTATATTAAAAAGTCTTTAGACTTAAGTCTTGCTGCATATGAACATGAAAATAGCAAAACTATCGTTAAGATCTCTTTCGCGTACCATGAACCCTTCGGCATTGTTATCGGCAGAAGTAATGCCTATTCTGAAATTTTGAAGTTATTCTGGGATCTCTGAAATTAAGAATATGTAAATATAAATATAAATTTCAAACCATAGCACACTTAGAAATTCATGCTTAAAATTTCTGAAGGTTTCACAATATTAAGTGCGCGTATATTCAGTAACGAAATTTATTGTACAATTTAATAATGCAATACGTGCATAGGCATAACTGTTGGTTAAATTACCACAACACATTCCATCATCAAATTCGCTGAGCTAAAGTCTAAAGATGCATCTTCCAATTTATACGCACGAGTTTGATTTTAGACACCCTACAAAGATCTTAACGATAGTTTTACTAATATTCACTGCATAATATTTAGAAGTTAATTTTTAAATTTGTAGTAAGTAAAATTTTAACTCACAAACTAATAACTATACGACATAATACAAGAGCCTGGTTAACTTATTTTTTTGTTCCGCTTTTTGTATAGATACCGCTTGAGCTCGTTCTTATATTTCATGGATTTTAGTTTCTTCGTAGTTTGTTTTTAGTTTTAACATTAAAATATCTTTGTTTCTTCGAAATTTAATTTTAACTATCTTAAATCTCCTTATATCCAACAAATTCTTCTAAATATCGTCATTATTTTCGTTTAATTTTAACAAAAGACGAGCAATACGAAGAAATTCACTGTTTTTCTTTTTAACAGGCAGGTTTCATAAAATCACAAGAATAAAAAATAAAGATTAAGAGAACATAACAGGTTTCGAAAGTTAGCATGATTGAAGGATTTTGGTATCAACTTATCTTACACCAACACCGAGTTTTCAAGAGACCCTCCGAGCGATTCAAGAAAGCGTATAATATTAATAAAAAAAAAAAAGTAAAAAATTTTTTTATTAAATTGGATAAGCCACTATAGATCATTGCCAAAAGAAAACTGCGAACATTTCGTTCGTTAAAGAAGCAAATTGGAGATTATCAAAGCATCAACACAACAAAAAATCCGAAAGCAAAAAAGTTGTAAAGCGAAAAACAAAGAGATCATATATATGATACACAAGAAAAACAATTTATTTTTCTAAAATTCAACCAAATTCACGAAATTCTTCTTATAGACCGATAGCATAAAATAACGTAGTAGTGCAAGAGCAAGAGTATGAGTAGGATAGATTATATACAATGCTCTCAACTTTGCGATACAGTAAATATCCTTTTTAAGGTAGTTTTTCGCCGAATTCAGACAATGCATCTTATCTAATAAGTGCAGGAACTACCTTTATGGAAAATAAACATATCACAAAGTTGAAATCGCCGTATAAGAGCATTAAAATATTTACTTCTATGAAAAGTTACAAATTTTCAGACATTTTTTGATGTAGAATCAGCTTGTGAAATAAAACTTAAATGTGAAGCAATCATCTACAATTTATTGCAAATGCTTAAGATTCAAGAAAGTGATATCATATTGTCGCAAGAAATGTCAGAAAATTAAATGAGACAACAAAAAAATAATAATAATTTTACTAGACAACCAAAAATTACCCAAAAATAACATAGCAGATATTATTCTAAATAATGCTCATGCCCATTATTTTGTGACAATATAGATAAGTATTTTTTGTTAATTCTGTTAAATATATATTATATTTAGAAATATTAAACAAATAGTATTTGAATCTATAAAAAAGTATGATTGAATAGGTGTATAATAGTCTCTATTCCTCAGATCAAGTAATGAGCTGGCTGGTTTGTTACTGAAAACTATATTGGCAAAGTAATGGCATAAGTAGCTGAAAAGAGTCAATAATTTTTTATCTTACTGGTATGCAATTTTTTTTACTATTTTTATATCAAAGTAATAGATATGCCATTTAAAGATTTGGAGATAAATCATTTATTAATTCATAAATATTACTATTATATATATTCACATAATTATTTAACAAACAAAAGGATGGCAGGATTACAACCTATAATAGATATAGCAGAACTCTTGCGGTTTTATAGTTCACAATAGCTAACAACTAAAACACATGACTTGTCCTATTTTAAAAAATTTTATATTGAAATTTACTATCTTTTTGATTTCTTGTATTTTGATTGATCAAAATATTTTTTTCAAAAAAATTTTTTTAATTAAAATAACAAATTAGCCAATAGCAAAAGGCCAAAACATGTAACTTGTCTCATTTTCATTAATTTTTTGATGCATCATATAAAAATTAAGCATCTTTAAATTAATATAAATCAAAAATATATAATAATTATTTTAAAAATAAAGCCACTAAGTTGTGGCAAATTAACTTGGCTACAATTTAGCGACTTTCTTTTTTCATATCTTTTATGTATCAAGAGCTAATAATTTTTAAAATTATTTTAGTCTTTAGGTGTCGCGCACTGTATTAGTAATGTTAATCTATTTAATCTATTGCATAATAATATCAATATATTCCATAGTATTGAAATAATGAATACTATTTTCATTCGATTTCATAGAAAAAATTTAAAGATTTAGCTTGTATAGACAGGCAATACTTTTTGTACAATTTTTATACACAAAAGATAGAATTCATGATTATCTATTGAATTAATTTTATAAATATTTCTTATTTTTATTTTTTTTCTTACTATAAAGCCTATTGTAAATTCAATTGAACTCTTAAGCAATTCATTTTTATTACTGGTCCTATAAATATATCAAATCAACATATTGTGAAGAATGTACAAAAGGTAATTGAATTATTTATTTAATTAATAACAGTTAAATCTGTTTTAAACTGCAATGTTCGAATGATTAATATTTTAAATAATTTAAGTTTGTTATATTACATAGCCAAGGAAAGCTCTGTTACGTCTCAAGAATCGTCTCTATTTTAGAAAAAGTGCCTTATAAATCTCATAACGATGAATTACTTCAGCTGATTTGATTTTTTGGGCCTTTTTTCGATAAACTGTTACATGAAAATTTGCTCCTAAGTGACGTTGAAAAACTAACAAATAAAGCACTTATTACAACTAACAAAAGAGCTTCTTTGATGTCTAGACAAGTTAAGAAACCAATAAAACTCAATAAAAGAGCTATGCTAAGCTGTAGAAAGACGTGCTTTTACCGTTTGTTGAAATATTCAAGTGTTTTAGAAGGAGAACAATGGGTTTATGATGGTTGGCAACTTCAAGGATAAACTCGGAAGCAGATTTTTAAAAAACTAACCTTTTTAACACATATTTGGTTTATAATTAAATATATAAGCACCATAATTTTCTAGGTATTTAATTATAAACATAAGATTAGTTAAAAAGGCCATTCTTATGAAAATTTATACTTTAATAAATTTTAAGTACGAAATTTCTTTGATAATTCTCAATCATGATTGGTTGATTTTGGGGTTGAAACAAATTAGCTGATATGCCTTAAATCTATTCACCATACACTTATATTTATAGTTAAAGTAAATAATAGACCATTGGTTTGATGCATATTACACTTTGTTGTTGTTGTTGTTGCTATTAACTGACAATATTTACTTTTATAAACAGTACAAAGTTTCAGACATTTTTGATGTAGAATTGGCTTGTGAAATGAAACTTAAATATAAAGCAATCATCCATGATTCATTGCAAATACTTAAAACCAAGAAAGCGACATCAAATGTCACAAGAGATATCAAAAAATTAAATGAAACAAAAAAATAATAATAATAATTATACTAAACAACCAAAAATTACCCAAAAATAATATAGCAAACATTATTCTAAATAATGCCCATTCCTGTTGTTTTATAACAATATGGGTAAACATTTTTTGTTAATTCTATTAAATATACGTTACATTTAGAAATATTAAACAAATAGTATTCGAATTCATAAAAAATTATAATTAAATAGGTATATAATATATCTTTATTTCTTAGATCAAGTAATAAGATAGTCAGTTTGTTACTAAAAACTCTGTTAGCAAAGTGATAGCATAAGTAGCTGAGAAGAATCAATAATTTTCATCTTATGTGTTTTTTTTTCATATTTTTACATTAAGCAATAGATGCACCACATAAGGATTTGGAGGTAAATCTTTCATTAATTCATAAATATTACTATTATATATATTGGTTTATGTAATTTAGCGCATATGCACCCATTTGATAAACCAATCAGATTGTAGGATCAGGTGTAATGTGAAATCGAGAAAAATAGTGATCTTTTAAAAAATTGCCTGTAGCTCATAATTTTGGTTATAAAACCACTTTTTGTGCTCTAACAAAAAAATTCCTTGCAAAATTTTACTATAAAACTTATTTACTTGTCTACACACTATTTTAATCTTACCCTAACCCTAACTAACAAAAAAATAGATTACTTTGGTTGGTTTGATTTTACGTTATACTAAATCATATAAGGTGCGCTAGTGGTGTGCTACAGCACACATGTGCAAAATTATTAAATTCATATATATTTACATAATTATCTAACAAACAAAAAGATGGCAGGATTATAACTTATAATGGATATGGTAGAACATTTTGTTCATTAATTGCCAAATTTGTGGTTCTATTGATAATTTTAATATATTGTATAATAATATTGATATATTCTATAGAATTTAAATAATAAATAAAGCCATATAATTGGGTTTGATTGGATGTGTAATACAATCATATGAGCATGAAAATTTTTGATAGCATAGTTGTATAATCATTTTATATCACATAATTAAATTCACAGAAAAAAATTCAAATTTCAATTTGTATAAAAAATATCTATTTCTTTTAAAAAATTATATTCGAAAAATTTCTGTGTTCCTGTCCTATAGCAATCTACCAATATATATATATATTAGCAGATAGAGGTCTGATCCATTGAATAATTATTCAGATATTCAATAAATATTCGAATTTTCAAAAACATGATAATTTCACCAAATCAAATATCGAATTTATTTATTATCACTAATAAATTCAATGAATATTTAGTGATATTTGGTAATACAAGTTAATAAAATTAAATAACTTAAAAAATAATGATAAAGCTTTAATTAAATATTTTTATTTTAAAGTTTAATATATAATAGGGTCATTTAAATAGGCTTAAAAACAAAAGCTTAATATTTTAATTTCCACATCAGCTATAAGAAATGTACAGGAAATATTAAGATCTATTGTAATACCCAAAGTCATTGTACTCTATAAATATATAATTGTTTTAGTACATTTAAATAAATAAGAAATTTGTAAATGATTTGTGTTAGTGATTCTAGTCGAAATTAAAAAAATTGGCTAAGCCGATTTTTCGACCCAGTTTATCGATTTTTTTTAAAATTAGCTAGCGATTTTATACATTCTCAATTTTGCATATACAGTCAACCCTCCATAAATGCAACTCATAGGGACAAGCCTACAACGTGCATTTAGGGAGGTTTGCATTTAGAGAAAGCCAATTAAATTGCAGCTTTTAAAAATTAGATCATCAAGTTTGTGTAACTTCTACCAAAATGTATAACCTATCTTAAATACTAAAATTTGATTGGCCACGTGCATTTAGGGAAGTTAGTGTGATATAAAATGTTATTCAAGAGAACGTGCATTTACAGAATATAGAACGTGCATTTAGCACTAATAACATTTTATGGAATAGAAAAAAACGTGCATTTAGAGAGGTATTGCATTTATGGAAGTTGCATTTATGGAGGGTTGACTGTATTATAAAAAAATTGATTAAAAGTAAGCTAATAGTACTTTGATAGTGGCTTAGCGATTTTACATAAGATTTATTAGAAAAAGCTAACAGTACTTCAACAGTACTTTGATAGTACTTCAATAGTAACAAACTATAATTCATTTAAAATTTTTTCGACTAAGCTGACTAAGCTGATAAAATTTTATCGACTTGGCCAGGCAAAAAATTTTTATCGACTAGGATTATTAATTTGTATAAGTACAGTAGTTAAACTAGCCAAAAAAAGAATTAATTCAACAACTAGCAATATAGAAAACGGTTAAATCATCTTATTGAGAATGTATAAAGTATTTAAAAAACTGTCAAATTAAATTAAAAAAAAACTATAAATAGATTCAATTAATGTAGATCTTTACTTAGAATTTAGATAGTATCATATTAAATGCATTATGGCAATTTCTTAATAAAATTGTAATCGCTATAGCAAAAAAAAAAAGCAAATAAGTTATAATAAATAAGTAGTATAGTTACTAATAATACAAATTAATAAAAAAAATTATGCACCTTTATCTCTAAAAATATTAATAGTAACAATAATTTTAGTAGTAGTAGCAAAGATATTAATTTGTTCTATATAATTAAAAATTTTGCTTTTATTTGTGATCTTCAGATTATATATACTTAGATTACTTTAGCATGCCTCGATACTTTCAATGCAATTTAAGCCAAAATTTTACGCCCACGGACACAAAGTGCCAACTCATTTCTAACACTTTCATACCTGCACTACAAAAATGTCTGACATAAGCAAGTTTTTGCCTGTACCTTTTGTAAAGCATGGATACATGCTAAAGTTGCAGGCCCTATTAATTCTATATAATTGAATATTATATTTGATTAAAAAAAAAAAATGCTGATTTTGCACCTTCCATATGATACATAATCTTTTCTTTGCACCAGATCTCAAATCATTAAACCAAATAAGTAAAGTAATGAAATTTATAGTTATATCACATTCTCTGAGCATAAGAAATTAATAATAACAAAATGGGCAAAGCTGCTTTAAAGGCTGTACAATTAAACATAAAAATCTATAACAAAATTCTAAGAAGCCTTCAAATTCACGCTAAAAAGAAATTAGAAAAATGATTAGTATAAAAAATCATATGTAAATAAATATGTACATTTAATTATTTTCAAATATTAGCTGGTATAATCAAGTCTATTAAAAAAAATAAATGATTTTTTTCTTCTCTTATAGCTTTTTTTTTTGTTCTCTTCATTGAAAATTCGTATAATAGAATAGATTAGATAAAACGTAATAGAATAGATTAGATAGAATATCATAGAATAAATTAAATAGAATATAATCAAATTTTTTGTAAAGTTATAAAAGGAAAAAAAATTGAATTAATAAAGTCATCAAATTTGAGTTAGCAATAACTTGAAGAAAACCTTTTGTACCTCTAAAATATTTAAAGTTTTATAAAATTTTGTGCATTTTGTCTTAATTAATTGTTGTAATTTTGATAATTCTCACCCAATTTATATGTTTCTTTTAAAATTTTTGCTACTTACAATGCTATCATAAAATAGGTATGTTTTTTATACAATAATAATAGGTAATAGTTATCATTTGCTTAATTGTATATAATAGAAAGTAAATATTGATTTATAAAAAATATAAAAGGCCTTATAATTAGAACCAAATAACAAATTAATCTTCTAAAGATAATAATACCCATCCTTTGAGTTATACTACTTTTTTAGTTGGCATAATTAAAACAATAATTATTGTAAATACATATATTAGATCCTGTATTCTATTATTCATTGAAAACTTCAGTTTAATATATCTGCGATGGCAGATGATGATTTATAGTCCCCTTCACCAGTTCAGTCATTTAATAAACTATGTACTGACCAATCTAAAAGCCCAGTAGTAGAAACATATCAAATAAAGAAAGCAACATGAAATTTTTAAAAAACCAATATATAAAAAACCAAAATTGAGCCATAAAGGTGATCAAAAAAACAAAGCTGAGTATGGAATTATTTTGAATCAGAAAAAGTAATTGAAACTTCAGAAAGTTCTAAAAATATCAAGGTTGAAATTATATATGGCATTTGTTAAGTAACAAATGATTCAAGAACAAACTGTAGTGCATGATTAAAGATATTAGATGGATCAACCTCAAATTTAATATCTTATTTGACAAACACCTATGGTATTACACCAAATGGACCTAAATTACACAATAATGTATAAATTTTTTTTTGAGATTGACTATATTAGTTTTTGTAAAAATTAAAATTTTTTTATCTAGCCCAAGCAAATCAAAATTGATTTTTTTGCAAAATCTGGTTTTCATTCACATACTAAATCGAAAAACAATAAATTGACTAAAGCTCTCATTAAGTTTCTTATCCAGAATGCACAACCAATTAGTCTTGCAGTTAGTTCTAATTTCAGAGATAATAAAGAAATTAGATCTAATGTTTAGTTTACCTAATGAAAAACATGTAAAACAAATAATTCATATATTATATAATAAGTTTTTTAAGATTATGCAAAAAAACTCAAAGACTCTATAACACCATTCAATAATCAACTCTTTCTGACAATCCTTCAAACCAACAATCACTGAACGGACCTGCAACCAAGTGTTTAGTTAGTATAGAAAATAATACACAAAACTTCTCTTGTAGCAACTAGGACTAGTAGTCTTAAGCTTGATGAGTCTTCGGATTATTTTGAGAACTGAAATAGAGTTGAAAAAGAACTCCCTTTGGGTTTTGGCTCCTGGTGGAAGTCTACAAAACTATCGAACAAGTAGTTGGTAAATACTGGAAGTACATGTCAAGAACTTGTAGAAGTATTAGTGGAAGCAAGCTTCTGGTTTTCTATACTATTCTATACTTTGCAAACTCTCACACTCTCTCTACGTTGGTTTTCCAGCCTTCCATACGGCTTTTCACAAAATTTTTACCAAAAAGTGAGAATTTCGGCATACTTCCTCCAAAAGATCGATATTGTTTATCCATCCCAAAATGGAAACTCAAGTCACGAGAAGTCATAAGAAATCACAACACAAGTTGCCAATGTGTTTACGTGTATTGCAATGATTAATGGATGTCTATGAAGGGTTTCTAGAAAAGTTTTGATTGGCATATTTCAACCTCTTAGTTTAGTTTTTTTCTTATGGTTTTACTTTAGATACAATAATGAGATCTTAGTTAATACTGTGTAATTTTTATAAGCGTAGTATAGGCTTCGATTATACTATTATCTAGATTTGTTTTTCTTTTCTCTTTTGTTTTTTCTTTTGTTATTTTCTTTTCTTTTCTTTTGTTTTTTCTTTTTCCCTTTTTTACTTCCTTTTTGTATTCGTTTTCTATTTTGTCTATTTTTACTTTCCCCCTTTTTCATGTCCTTTGTGAAGAAGGAAAAATTTAAAGGAAAGAAAAAAACGGTCTTGATATAGTATACAATGCCAGTGTCAGTGATAGTTGGGCGTACATTGTACAAAAGTTCGAGCAAGTTCAGGCTCCGACTTGAGACGAAAGGTTGTTATGGCGGATCGCTTTGGATACCTAGTACTTGGAGAGTTTCTTTTTGATAGAGTTTTAAAAGTAATCAGTGGCAGCATTGTTTTACCCTTTTTTAAATAATAAAAAGAAGCAGGATCATTGAACATAAAAAAAAATCAAAGACTCTATAACATATTGTTTGCTAATTACCAATTTGTGGACATCTTGTAATAGACAAGGATATCTTGGTATTGCTAGATTCTGATTTCAAAATCTATGAAGTATTGCTTTCTCTTACATATGTCAGGTACACTCATACTGCTGATGTTATTAAAGAAAAGTTAGAAGAACTAATTACAACAAATTCAACTATTTTGTTAATAAGTTTTTATTTATTATAACAATCCAATATTACAAAAACCTAAAATTAGTGAATACTAAACCAACATTTTTCTTACTTAACTAACTTTATTATTATTTTTTTTATTAATTATTGATAATATTATTTGATAAATAGAAAAATAATAAAAAATGTTCAATTACAATCTTTATTTTCAATGATTAAATTAAATAAGTATTATTAAAGTTACTAGTTAATCATAGTAATCATATCAAACTGTGCTTAAAAAAGCTTCAATTATATCATTAATTGCATATTAAAAAATATAATTATAGCAGAGCATTATTCAGCTATTGCAACTACTAACTAATTACATAAAGAATGAGGCATGTGAACACCCTTACTTGCTATATAATATAAATGAATTAGATAGGTTATTTTAGTTTTGCATTAGATTTATTGTGATTTCTATAGTTGTTGCAAAACACACTATATACAGACTATTGCAGTAGCACATGTGATTTAGTTCTCAAGCAACTTCTTCAATATGATTTGATAATGATTGAGATAATACTCAATTATTATAATTGATTGAAATAATAATTGCAGACCCTGGGTCGGATAGCGCAGTGGTTAGCGCTCCAGAGTCACATTCGCAAGGTCGCTGGTTCGAGTCCAGTGGATGACAAAAAACTGTGCTAGGATCATAAATGGTAAGAATCTTTGATGAGGAGTCGCACTTCTTTCCCGTTTACAGAAAAGGTACTACAACGACAAGAGTTGCGTGACATAGCCACTAAGATCATGCGGCGTCCAGAAAAGGAAAAAAACTGACAAGAAACTTCATAAACATAAGGATTATCCACTATAAAAGGAAAAAGCAAATGAAAATAAGAAACAAAAAAGGCACCTAATGACACTATATCGACTGAATATGGAAAGTAGCTCCCGAGTAGATGAAAAACGGCCAACCGATATAGTATACTAGCAGAATATGTAGTTCCTTAAAGTTCCCTAAGATCCGAGAGATACGGGGCACTGGACGTAGTGGACCTGCTGGAATCAGCCGGGAAAAATGGACGATAGGAGGGAGGTATAGTTTAGCTAGGAAACTGCTAATGCAGTGTTGTCACTTGGACGTGTCCATACTGTTTTTTGTCCAACGTCCAAAATTGTCCAAAATCGTCCAAGCCTATGTCCCATGTTTAACTAATCAATAAAGTAATTTAAAAAAATATATTTATATATTTTTTTAGGTGCTGGACTCATTGGTAAAAAAATTAAAATAGATTATCTTAATAAAATTTTAAGTAATTTTAATTTGAAAAAATGTCCAAAATGTCCAAAAAA
>QKWP01000797.1:180981-210871 GCA_003550325.1 Gigaspora rosea
GGTCCATCACCGGGTGCCCCAAACTTCCAAACCAGTTGGCCCGGAAGGGTTGATCTACCCAGCATTAGGTGCTACTATGGTTTTTCTTCCCCTGGTACCTAATTCCAGAACATAGGTCCTTTTCCTCCGGTACGACTCCGGCGGTCAGGTTGGTGGACCCTCTCCTCCGAAGGTCATGTCGTCCAGTTCTCCAGCTCCGGTTTCCAATATTCTGGTTCTGGTAGCACCGTCGAAGATCATTGCTACCTCCTTATTCGGGACTTTCCAAATAGGTTTCCATTTCCCCGGTTCCTTGGATTTGTCTGTGTCACCGGACACAACTTCGCCCGAAAGCTTCCATTCGAGATGGTAACCAAGGACTACAGGTAATACCCAACCGATCGATAGGAAATGGTTACCGTAATACAGGTCTATTTTTCCAAAGCATCGCTAGTGGGATTTGAACCCTAGACCTGCCACTTGGGGGGTGACAACTTACCAACTTCCCTAAGTCGCCACACATATATAAAAACTTTTATATATAGACAATAAAAATTTTTAGTAGTCGTGTATCTACATTTTTGCACCGAAATGTTATAGTTGATAATCTTTGATCATAAAGTTGTGGATAATGAATATCAACCGTCCCCTATCACTTATTTAAAAAATCCGTAATGCAGTACGAGACCTCACCCCCTTCTGCATAAAGATGCCCCTAATCTTCGAATTTTTGCTTGATCTCTTTAAACGAGTGGACCTCCCTATCTGAAAAGGAAAAAAAAATAAATTTAATGCCGAATTAATTTCTGATCTACTTTGTTAAAAAGGTACCTCATAGCAAATGTTCGAAGCCACAACTAAAGTGCCCTTGTGTTACTAATGAGTTTTGTAGCGCTCTTCCTTTGCTACCGTTGTTAACAAAGTAAATCCAAACTTATTCTATAGTATTTGAAAGATAATCTTAACATTTACAACTGAAATTTGCCATTTCTTGGCGTGATCTTATTTTATAAAGTTTCAAGTAATACAAACATTTCTGGTATAAAACAAAAGTCAAACCTTGAAAAATAAATTTTAACTAAGGTTCAAATAGTATATACTAAAAAAAAGTCAGGTCGATCTACATTACACAGGGGGACATGTCCTGTGACTGATAAATAAATTTTTTTTGAAAATCAACTATTATCAAATCTGATATAGATTAACGGTTAGAGCAATGGAACGCAGCCGTCTGGTAAAGCTGTAGGTTTGACTCCGGCTAGCGGTTGATTGTGTGCTCGGTAGGTAATCAACCCCGGTTGACATATCAGTACTTTCTTTTTAGATTAGCTTTTTCAGATAAATCTGCTAATATGGGGGTTTTTTTTTTGAAGATTGCTACGGGACAGGGATACAGAAATTTTTCGAATATAATTTTTTAAAATAAATAGAAATTTTTTGCACAAATCGAAATTTGAATTTTTTTCTCTGTGAATTTAATCATGTGACATAAAATGATTATGCGACGTGAGTACCCTAGTCTACCCCAAAATTACTTTACTTTTTTGATAGAGCGTCCTTATCCTAGACCCCTGGTTTAGAATAGTTATCATAGAGCCCCGGGGTTTAGGCAAATTAAACTAAACCTCAAATATGATTGGTTCAGATCTAATAGCTATCGAGTAAAAAATTCTAAGTTTTTTACTATATGCATATCGCCGCAAAGCCAGTTTCGCAATAAAAATTTCAATCGATTTTAAAAAAATAAACTTTAAAGACAGTTTTTTTTTATCTTTATTAATTTTTATTTATTTATTATTATTTACAATATACAAGCGAAAATAAAAAAAAAATGAAAAAAAGGTAAGGGGAGTAACAAAAATCAGGTGATTTTTTAGGGGGGAGAGGGGTAAAAAATGTTAAAATTATATATAAGAACCTGACTATTTATATATTAAGGAAGAGGGAGGGGAATAGGCCTCTGATAAAAAATAATCAGGTGATTAATGATACTGCCCTAAAAAAGTGGAAAAAAATTCGACAAAAAAATCCATCAAAAAATAATAAAGCCCACAAATATTAAAAAGCGGCAAGTAACGTGCAAAGGACTACAAGAACTAATAAAAAATACACCCAAAAAATGTCTTCGCTGGAAAGGAACCATAGTGACTCTGATGACAAGGTTATGCAAAGCCAATATAATGAAATAATACCAAAAAAGTAACGACCAAAAACGACGAGAACGTACGAAAATCATAAGGACCTATGAAAAATATACTAAAAGAAACGAAAAACCTGGTAGCAAAAAAAAAATCTAAAAAAGGTAAGAAAAATATCAACTTACTAGAAAGCGTTGACATCTATAACGAAACTATAACGACTTTGGCGACTAAATGACAAAAGTGACAAGGTTATGCGAAACCAACATAACGAAATAATACCAAAAAAGTAATGACACCAAAAACGACGAGAACGCACAAAAAATTATAAGGCCTATGAAAAATATACTAAAAGAAACGAAAAACCTGGCAGCAAAAAAAAAATCTAAAAAACGTAAGAAAAATAACAACTCACTAGAAAGTGTTGACATCTACAAGCGAAATGACAAAACCAACAAAAATGCGGCACCAAAAGCGACGACACCAAAAGTAACAATCCTAAAAACCAAGCGACGATAAAGCATCAAAACAAAAAAATTATGCAGATTGTTATATATATGTAAACTGGGAGGTCTACGGATTAATCATAAACCCCCGGTTTAGGTTAAGTTTTCTCTTTTTGATACCGATCTGCATATATACACGTGACTTGAGTTACACAAAGGCCCAGTGCATTGGTTTTGCAAAAATAATTTTTGGTTACATGCCACTAATGTCGTGTAATGTTATACAAGTTAAATTTTGGTACCCTAACCCGGCATTAAGCTTAATACTGGTGGGCACTATTATGATAATGCCCCCGGCGGGGTTAGACCCACTCTAACCCTAAATTTAGCAACATCCAATCACAGTACATATACTAGATGCATATATCGTGTAACCAGTATATGTACTGTGATTGGATGTTGCTTCGAACAATTAGTTTTTAGGGTTCCTAGATTTAGGGTTAGGGTGGGTCGAAATTATGTCTAACCCCGCCGGGGCATTATCATGATAGTGCCCACCAGCATTAAGCTTAATGCCGGGTTAGGGTACCACTAGATTTAGGTTAGAGTGGGCCGGAATTATGTCTAACCCCGCCGGGGGCATTATCATGATAGTGCCCACCAGCATTAAGCTTAATGCCGGGTTAGAGTACCACTAGATTTAGGGTAAGGGTGGGCCGGAATTATGTCTAACCCCGCCAGGTGCATTATCATGATAGTGCCCACCAGCATTAAGCTTAATGCCGGGTTAGGGTACCACTAGATTTAGGGTTATAGTGGGCCGGAATTATGTCTAACCCCGCCGGGGGCATTATCATGATAGTGCCTACTAGCATTAAGTTTAATGCCGGGTTAGAGTACCAAAATTAGACTTGTGTAATATTATACGATATTGGCGGATGTAACCAAAAATTATTTTTGCAAAAACAATGCACTGGGCCTTTGTATAACACAAGTCACGTGTATATATGCAGATCGGTATCAAAAAAGTAAAGTAATTTTGGGGTACATACAGGAGTATCAAAAAAGTAATCAAAAACGTAAGATTTGCACCCTAGCCATGGCAAAAAAAGTTCTAGTCATGTGACGATCTGCAGTAAAATTAGTCAATAACGATTTCCAATTTGGTGTAACATAGATCAGCGTTAGAAGAAATCGCTTATTTCTTGACTAACATCATAAGAAACAACCTTCTACAAATAACTATTCCTTGATAGGTTTTACTATATACAACGCTAATTCCAAACCCTACTAAATAAACTTAAAAGTTTTTACCGGTTATCACGTGACCAGAACCTTTTTTTGCCATGGCATTTACTCTACCGGTCATTTTATTTATTTTATTTGAACATTAACAATTTAACGTGGCATTTATTCAGAAAAAACGTATTGAACATATTACATAACATCAAAGTCATGGTCAACAATAATTACAGTTTAGTATTAATGTGTAATAATTGCTTTTAATCACATTTAAAAAGTTTTGGAAAATATCTATTTTTTTTAAGAAACAAGATATGCATTGCACAGGTGCAGTTGCTGTAAGTCATATTTTTAATATAAATTGCAGAAACTTGCAAATTACAAAGGTGCATTAGAGCTTTATCATAATTTCTATTGTATAGTAGATGGCTCTTTCATTTGGTATAGAGGCGTGACTAATAAGCATTAACTCATTGAATATATTATTTAATTCTTATTTGTCATGAAAATGAATCGTCACTACAGCATTATATGCTTGGAGGATTTTGATTATGCGCAAATCACAAACTTATTATCAGTATGATCAGCAAAATTTTTTTTGTATAAGCCGTGTTAAATACTGTGTTAGTTGTAGAATTTTTTGAAGCTACGGCAGATTAAGCGGACGTATGATTTGGAAGAGTATATTAAGGCAGATAACTCGTGAGATGTTTGTATATATATTTGCCTATAATGGAATGTTAAATCTACTCAGGTATGGAATATAAGTTTATAGTGATTAAGGGATATATTATGAAAAGGATTTATATTAAATTTTTATTAAATTTTAAAATTTAGGTTAAGTTTTGGAGGCCTCTGGCATGTATTGTTTCCAACCTTTTATATTCGTTTAAAGCAGCCCGAGGACATTTTAGGTAGTTATGATCGAAGTGAAGAAGACGGAGATTTTTTCATGAGGTGGCACGGCTCATTGCTACATAAGCTTGACCTTCTGCAAATATGGTTTCATCAATGCTAGTAGTTACGTGAGGTAAAGTTAAGCCTTGCCCTTTATGGGCGGTGAGAGCAAAGACGTTTGGAGTGGGAATTGTTTTCGAAAAGCCCTTTTCCCATCAATATAAAAGTATATTGTTTATTTTTGAACAATGATTCTATTTATATTAGTAAAAGTGGGAAATGTGATTTCTATATTTTCGTGATCGATGATTTTGGTTATTATTCCAATTGAACTATTGCAGATATCGTTGTCAAAAAGTTGATTATTTAGAAACATGACTCGAGCTCCTTCTTGTAAATGTATAGAATGTGGTAAGTTTGTTGAATGTTGAATTGTGAAATGGTGTGTATTATCTAAGATTTCGAAGTCTAAAGTATCTTCAGAAATTGAGAGCAATGGCTTACTAGTGTTGTGGTCAAACAGAAAATAGGTGCATAGGAATTTGTTTATATTGTGAGCGGCTTTACGTGTGCTGACAATGTGTGTAGTATTATAGAATCTGTCAGGGTTACCATTCATATTAATTTTTGATTCTATAATTCTTTTATATACTATATGTATTTATAGTATACAGAGATTATGCATCAAACGGGCTTAATAATTTTTTTATCTTTTTTTTTTTTTTTTATTAAGCCCGTGGGTACCTACAGGTACCTGCGGGCTTTAAGGGCCGGGTAGAGTATTAATTTTGGGGCCCTAGGATAAGGGTAAGGGCTTGAAAATTAAGCCTGTTAATAAACAGGTAGGGCTAGGGCAGTGTTGTCACTTGGCCGTTTTTTGGACATTTTGGACATTTTTTCAAATTAAAATTACTTAAAATTTTATTAAAATAACCTATTTTAATTTTTTTTACCAATGAGTCCAGCACCTAAAAAAATATATAATTATATATTTTTTTAAATTACTTTATTGATTAGTTAAATATGGGACATAGGCTTGGACGATTTTGGACAATCTTGGACATTGGACAAAAAACATAGTATGGACACGTCCAAGTGACAACACTGGGCTAGGGTATTACTACTACCTGGTTCTACCTGGTTCATGTAGAGGCCTAACAGCACCTATATGCGACAACACCTACAACAACAATATCTACAGCAATGACACCTACAAGCGACAAGACTGACAAGCAAAACAAAAGTTAACAAATGCCAAAAAACACAACTCTACACATATAAAAAGTTAGATTAGTAAAAAAAACAGACGATACAAATAAAAAAAAATCCTTATCTGTTATATATGTAGATTTGCGTAATATGTATGGTATTAAACTAACTGATTTTTTGTAAAATGACAACTCGCATACAATACCAATAATGGCATACAATACTAGTTACGGCATACGACACTCACGGTTTATTACTTTATTACTATATACGGCATAATAGCAACATGGCCTAAAGGTAGTACAGCCTTTATATCATAGCCGTAATGCCATATATAGTTACTACTCTAAGAGATGTTCCCAGCTTTAAATACAGTATATACAGTAGTATAAATATGGTAATATAGTGATATAGCAATATAACAATATAAAACAATACTAGCAAAATATAGCATAATATAGCATTAGTACAATATAGCACTAGTGAAATAATATGATATAGCATTACTGAAATCAACTTAGCATGATATCAGTAAACAACAAAGTGAAACTACTAGCAAGTAACAAAAAAGCACACTGGTACAGTAACAAAAAAAGGCACTATTAAATAACAAAACTTGCAATAAAAAAGAGTACTAAAGAATGACTCACTAAAAACAAAAAAGGCCTAAAAAACAACTTACCAAAAATATAAAGTACCATATCATTAATTACCTAATTATTTTTTATCAGAGGTCTACTTTTTCTCACTCTTCTTTAATATATATATAGTCAGGTTCTTTATATATAATTTTATCTTTTTTTATTCTTTTATCCCTAAAGAATTATCTGATTTTTTACTTTCCAAAGAGCTCCAACAAACAATAATATTAACAAATAATGACAGTAGCAATAAAATACTAACAGATAATATTAGTGATAACAGAAATACTAACAAATAATATTAATAGCAAAAAGAAATATCAACAATAATGACATCAATGATGATACCAATAATGAACAGAAATGATTCTATATTCTAGTAAATTTAAAAGAAAAATATAAACAAATTAAAGAAAATAAAAAAAATAATCAACCTTTACAAAAGCCACTTTACTAGCTAATTTTATATTTCTAAACAAGCTAAAGAAGAAAGAAAATATAAGATTACTATCCACAAAAATATCAGAAAAAATAAAAAACAATCTTCAAAAAAATACGAAAGACTACTTATAAGGGGCTTCCAGAAATTATGTAATTTTTGTTACTAATAAATTTCAAATTTTATCCCATCCACTTACACCTAATACCTATTAGCCAATCAAATTTTATATTTATTCATATGCTCAATTTTTGGAATTGATAATAACTTTTGCTATATTGGTCAGTTTTGTATGATTTAACTACCAAAATGCTCATCTTGACGAGACAATTCTAACAAGCCCAAAATAATTAAAATCTAATCACAGAATCCAAGGTCATTCAGCTTTTGTATAATTTTAATAATGATTTTTTAGAATCACTAAGTAAATTTATTAATATTAAATACTTTTGATCCACTGGCCTATTTTGGATGATTTAACTACCAAAATGTTCATCTCAGTAAGACAATTCTAACAAGTCCAGCAAAGCGGAAGTTCGTTTTGATTGGCTGTTATTAGAATAAATATGATTGGTAACGATCTTTTTTTTATATAGTCAATTGTAATTTTTAAAGTACTTTTAATAGTAAAAATCGTCGTGTTATATGAAACTTTTTTTTGTAATACAAAACGTAACAACCAACTTTAGTCGTTGGTAGTTTACCTTCAAACTTATTGTTTTTTAACCTGAGATGCAATAAGATGCAGTAGTTCCAAAAACTAGATGAGAGGTGAATATTTTGAAAGGTCGGAAGGTGGTTCGGCAATCTAAACAATTGGTGAGTTGAAATTGAAAGACTCTGCCTCAACTAGTTTGTTTGTGTTTTTTTATGAAAAGTATAATTTTGAACTATTATTCTAAACCGTATTTTAATATTTTTGATTATAATTTATTTAGTACAAGTATAGTTTGTGAATATGATATTTATAAACACAATAATTGATAGTAATAGTAGTGTTAGGAATAGTCGCGTACACGTTATTTAGTAGACGTTTATATGTATTTATTGTGAAAAAAATAACAAAACCCTTGTAAAATCCAAATTAAAGTTGTTAATACAAAACTGAATTAGTAAATTGTAAATTTATAATATGTCTTTAGAGTGTATTGACTAATTTTTTAAAAGTTCGAGAGTTATAAAAATTTTTGTTCAGTACTCTATCCGGGGTATGATCGACATTTTTTCTGGGGTATCTTAACAACCAATCAAAATGAACTTCTGCTATGCTAACAAACCTAAAATTGCTAAATTCCAATCGCAGGATCTTAAGATCGATAAAGATTTGTATGTTAATAACAATACAAGTCTTTATCGATCTTGGAATCCTGTAAGGGCAGTAACTAATATCCTAGAAAGGGTCAAAAAAATTTTTATATAAGATAATTATACAATTTGATTGGCTAATTGGTCTTATGTGGGTAGGGTGGGGGGCACGGGAAAATTATTGGGCATGCCCCTAGGAGCATGCCCAAGGCTCAAGGAATGCCCCTCTATGCCCGGGCATGCCCTCTTCATAGTTTTTCATTACACGATATGCAATGTCATGTGCCAATTAGATCTGTTATGACATTACTGAGTACTTAACCTTTATAATTTTTGAAAAAAATGAATAGCTTATACGTCACAGTTTTATATTGTTTAGAAAGCTGTACACCAATTGCAAATTTAGCTAAGTAATCTATTTCAATAAATTTTGTAAATAAATATGCTATTCCTAAAAATTTTTATATAAGCAAGTTTTAATATAATACTCTACCTTATGTTAATCGAGTTTTACAAGATACGTGATGTTGATTTTGATATTAGCCAATCAAAATTTTAGATATGCCCTCAGGGTTATGCCCCTACTAGGGGCATGCCTTTTAGTTTAAAGGCATGCCCAGAGGCATGCCCGGGGGCATGCCCAAGGGGGGGCATGCCCATGAACTCTGTGCCCTCCACCCTATATGTGGGGGAAGGGGGTAGCTAGTGGGTAGCTCTATAATAAAATGATATTACGTAATATATGTCACTGCCCTAATTGAAATTTAGCAATTTTGGGCTTGTTAAAATCGTCTCACTGAGACAAACATTTTAGTAGTTAAATTATCCAAAACGGGCTAGCGGATCAAAAGTTATTTAATGTTAAAAAAATTTACTTAGTGATTCTAAAACAAATCACTATTAAAATTATACAAAAGTTGAATGATCTTGGGATCCTGTAATTAGATTTTAACAATTTTGGGCTTGTTAGAATTGTTAACAAAATAAACATTTTGGTAGTTAAATTATCTAAATTGGCCCAGTAGATCAAAAGTTATTAATAATTTTATAATTTTATACTTATGATCAGAATTATAAAATTTTGACCAGAATTATAACCTGATATTTTGGTGACCCTACCCACCCACCCAAAAATTATGTAATTTCTGGAAGCCCCTAAGACACCTACATGATAACCTATAAGATGCTTAACCCAAAAAAAAATTTAATGATAATACCAACTACAACAATAGCAATGGTACAACAAAGATAATAACAAGCTAAATAAATGGATAAAAAAAAATTTGTTACAAAAAAAGCAAAGGAAATGAAGAAAGCAAAGGTAAGTGAAAAACAAAAAAAAACAGATCAAAGATAATCTATGCTTATCTATTTGGATCTGGCAATGCTGTCCAATTTTGTATTACAATTAGATCAACATATGGAGTCTTTGCCTTGAAAATGACTCTATAGGACTATGTAGATCTTATGGATAAAAATGAAAATTTCTAGCCATCCAGTATCCAATTCAAATAAACTTTTTATTATTTTGTAAAGC
This sequence comes from Gigaspora rosea, assembly GCA_003550325.1. Lineage (NCBI taxonomy): Eukaryota > Fungi > Glomeromycota > Glomeromycetes > Diversisporales > Gigasporaceae > Gigaspora > Gigaspora rosea. The sequence continues at coordinate 190,815 of QKWP01000797.1, forward strand.
TTAGTGAGTTTTACAAAATAAAAAAAAAGTTTATTTGAATTGGATTACTGGGTGGCTAGAAACTTTAATTTTTATCCATAAGATCTACATAGTCCCATAAGGTCATTTTCAAGGCAAAGACCCCATATAAACTTTAACATGTGATTTTTCCATTTTTTGATTGGCCAAAATGGTCAGAGGCATATAGCTATATATTTCTGGCCAGATATTTAGAAAAGCCCAATTTGGATAAGTAGTTCTTAAAAAATTATTTAAAATATCTAAATAAAATTGTTTGTAGTTTTTAAATAATTTTTCAAGAACTAATAATTAAAATTATATAAAATTTTAATATATTGTAGCCCAATATTATATTTGTTTACAAAAAATTTTTAGCTTATTTGGATTACTAGTTGTCAAGATATTTAATTTTGGATATTAATATAAATTTAAATACAATATATAATATACAGTATATATCACACCATGGTGTTCAACACCAGTAAATACAAATTATATTATACAAAAATTTTTGCCGTTAGGGTTAGGGTTAGAGTTCGTGTTAAGGTTTGGGTAAGGCATTAGTATATACCAAAAGTTTGCAAGGAATTTTTTTTGTTAGAACGTGAAGATAGGTTGCTTAGACAAAATTTTTCGATATAGACGATTTTTGAAACCCCATTTTTTTCGAAAAATTCGGATCTTCACATTACACAATTTCATGACCAAAACACATATTTATCAACGTCCTTTATCTCTTATAAAATCTAATAGAAAATTATACGTAGAAATCTTAGTACAGTATATATCTATATATAGTTCTATTTATATATGCAAATATATATATATATATTTAATTATCTTTATACGTATAGGTGGGTGAAAATTAGTAAATGTACACAATTAGAGTCACAAAGTCAAACAGATTATGTAAATCGTTACAAATATAAAAAGGCAAATTTGCTTCGCGGAAGTAGCTGTCATCCCAATATCTATCCTTGTAATAATTAGTGGATAGAATATATGCACAAATAGCTTTGCTACTTAAATCGAATTTAAATGTTTCTAATTTTAAAATTGAATATGCGCTAAGTAGATTCAGAATCAACTTTAAGTCAGTTCGAAATTACTTAATGATTAGAAGCGAATTCAAAATTTCGATTCAACTTAAGCATATTAGAATAAATTTTAGTTGATTATAAATCTATCAAGATCTCATTCCGAAGTACAACATCTGACCTTTAACGATCACCATGTATAAATTTTTGTTCATTCACATCTTTGACGATTATTATTTCATCAACCTACAAAATTTTTATCAGATCACTGATATTTATGCCAAAAAAAATCATGTTTTTACTATCATTTACTATGACGTACCATGGCTACAGTTTTCAAATAGAAATTTTTCTTTAGCATATTTTGATATACGCATGACCGATTAGAGTACCAGTCACGTTAAATTTAGAGACATGAATTTAAAAAACTATATAAATAGATATACGTACGTGCTGTACGTGTAAAGCGTCACTGAGAATTTATGAAATTTGAGTATTTGCTAAGCTATGAAATTTGCGGTTTGTTTTTTGACAATTTCTTATTGTAAAATCATATAGATAATGTTTTCCCGTGAAAAGAGGGGTTAGAAGTTATCTATATGATTTTACAATAAGAAATGTCAAAAACAAATAGTAAATGGCGCACAGTCAAATGTAAAGATGATAAGTGAAAAATAAACCGTATGTGACAATGCGTGATTAATATAATCACATGGACCCATCATATCACCATATAATCATATGCTGTTATAGTAAAGGGAATTGATATTCGTAACCCCAAATTTGCTATTCATAAAAAAATTTTTTTTTTTTATTTGAATTCTACAAATATATAGAATTCAAATAAGAAAAAGTTTATGGCTGTAGTTGCCGGGATACCTTTGTTCAAAGGTTTTAAAAAAAGGTCAAAATAGAAGTTATGCCGAAATTGTTCTCAAGTTATGAGCGAACATATCTCAATAACTACTAGGGTTAACTTTTTTATTTGAACTTGGCCTAGTGGCTATCGAGATATGTTCGTTCAAAGTTTGAGAACAATCACAACTTCTATTTTGATAAACGGGTTGAGTTTTTAAAACTTTGAACGAAAGTATCTCAACAACTACCAGGCCAAATTCGATGAAGTTTTTTTATTATTTGGATTCTACTGGTTTATAAAATTCAAAAGAAAAAAAAAAAAACGTCGAATTTGACCTGGTGGTTATTGAGATACTTTGTTCAAAGTTTAAACAATCTTGATAACAGGGGGGGTATGAATGGTGTACGAATATCAATTCCCTATACGTATGTTTCGTTTTTAAATTAACCTTTTATTTTATTAAGAAATCATTACCATATGTATGAAATTGATTATCGCAAATCGCATACAATATAGTCCAAATATAGAAACAATAAGAATCCTAATTTCTTTTCCGAACATCATGCTATTTCTTTTCAGCCAATGATTTAACATTGAGAAGGAAATCTTGATAATTTCAATGTAATAAAGGTGGCTGTAAAATTTTCAATGTATGCTGGGAACTCACTTTTCTTGGATACCATTTTGTGCCTCAGTCGATCGGAACAGGTAACCCTTCAAATTTGGATAAGTCCTGATTCCGACGGAGTTCTTCTTGTTTGCTCCTAAAGGAAAAGTAAATAATACTTTTATATATATATATTTTTTTTATTACAATTGCTTTCGTATGAATCGAAATTTTGGAAAAAAAAATAAAATAAAATAAGTCAATTAATGCTTTAATGGCCGTTGAATTTTTTTTAATTCGAATATATCACGTGATTTGTCAATAACAATATCTTAAAAAATTTGTATTTACATATGAATCCATATGATATTATTAATAATTAATTTACATAAGTATTAATATTTAAAAAAAATGAAGAAAAAAAAAACATTGGAATTGAACGTTTTACATGATATATATGTAAATATATGATTTTTTTTGGTTTTCTTTTCAGCCATTAAAAGAAAGGGAATCGCACATGCCTAAATAAATATATACCCAAATTTTCATTTATACTAAAAATAAACTACAAAAAAGCCGATCCAAATTATTGCATTGGTCAACCTTTTAAAAAATGTGATATGTATGATGAATTGTAATTCCTAAACCTTTTGTCACCTCGCGTTATTAAAAATTATATTACTATATTATTATCATTATTAAATATTTTAAATCATAAAAAAAAATTATATTTGTCTATATGGTTTTAAAAAAAAGGCATAAAAAAAAAAGTGTCCGTTCGTTCACAGAATTTAAAATTGGATATAATGAAAATTGCAATTTGGTTGTTTTCTTCTGTGTTTCGAAACGCCACCGAAAGAATCCGAAATGAATCCGAAAGAATCCGAAAGAATGAATAAACCATTAGACAAAGAGAATTAAGGTTGAATATATTCATAGTGATCCAATAATACTCCTTGAACTGGTAATTCACAGTTAAAAGTTTCAGGAGAACTTTCAAGAGAATTGTTAAAATTAATATCAAGATCCGGAGTTGATAAATCACTATATTGAATAAAGTCCATTTGGGGATTTCCACAAGTTTGATCTAAAAAATAATAGGATTGTCTACAATCCACAGGTTGTATTGATGTATAAGTGTTTTGTGATGGTACAGTTGGCATAGGAATTGTAGTAGTTGGAATATAATGATATGGTAAATATGAAGAAGGTACCGTTACAGAAGGTAAAATAGTGCAATGATCGCGTTGATATTTATGATTAGTTTGTAATTCATTTGGATTTTGAGTAAAGCAACCTCTTCGTCTATCCCAACCTGGAGAAGACGACATAGATAATTGAACATGAAGTTTTTCCACTTCTCTTGCAATGTCTTCATATTTACGTTTAACATGTTGTGGTTCCTTTTTCCAAGATTGTGCAGCCATACGTGATACTTCCCTCATGGAAAGCTTGAAGCCACGTGCTTGAAGTTCTTTTGCGTATTCATTACGATAGATCAAGAACTTATTAGTTGCTCTTGATAACAATTCACCATTCTTATTTCTGCGTATGAGATCCACAGGATTTATTTCCGGAGGAAAAGGAACGCTGATATGTAAATTTTGGTCTGGAATAAGTGGACGGAGAGATTGTGCAGGTGAAGTAACGATGTCTGATTCGTCAATAAAAATCCACTCTTGTTGAGACGCAATACTAGGTTCAGAAACCACATCTAATCCTAGGTTATGATTATACGATAGTTTTTCAGTCATTTCTTTAAGTTTTTAATTAAATTTAATTTGTTTATTTGTTTATTTGTTTTTGATTTTATTTTATTTATTTTTTTTTTCTTACAAAGTAAATCTTTAGATGAACGATAATATCTTTATGGAAATAAAATAAAGAAATTTTCGTATAATAAATTTATATGCACTAACGGACATAAAAGATTTTTTTTTTCGATTAAAATTTCGAGTGCAATGAAGAAAACCTGAAAATTTTTAAACTTTATATATAGATTGATTAATAATTGTCATATGATGAGGAGATATTCAAAATTGATCGTCACAAATTTTTCTTGATTACTGTATTTTGATTATTCAGAAATATCACAAATCACAAAGTGGTATGTAAATTAATGGAATATATCGTTAAATATATTATTAAATATATATCATTAAATATATATCATTAAATATATATCATTAAATATATATCATTAAATATATAATTTTTAAAGACAGACGCAAATGTTGACAGTTAAAAATTAGAGTTCGCAAAGTAAATGGCTCTAAAGTTCAAATCTGGCTAGTCACCAAAAAATTTATCGGAGATGTGCTTGATAAAAAAAAACAAAAAAAAATAACAAATATTTAAAGGAAATAAAGGAAATACAAAAATTGAAAACTTTTTATCATTTTCTTCAAGTTCAATCCCTTCTCCCAAGTGGAAAATTGGTCAATTGTGAGAATCTTGACTAGATTAGTAAGATATTACATATACATGTGTATCTATATAAATATATATAAATATATATAAATATATATAAAATATATATAAATATATATGATATATATTTTATATATCGTAATAAGTATATATCTTAGATACTATTGAATCAATTACACAATAAAAAAAAAAAATAATAATAAATATAACATCAAACGCGATAAGGCTGAAGAATATTCTACCAATCTAAATAACTAAATTACGATGTTCAAAATATTATTATATCGGCGTTATTACATATTTTATTATATAAAATAAGAATTGACTATCTGTTTTTTAAGAATTCATGTGTGAAAAATTCATTACTACGTTCTAAACCATTTTTAATTGATCTGATTCTGCGTGGATTTCGTTTCGTAGATAGTATGGATACAAATTTGTTAGGATCTTACTTTCAGACGAAATTCATAGTCAAAATCCGTTATTACTAATTTTTCCCATAAATTTCGCGTTTTAACGGGATACTCATTTCTGGAATAGTACACACACATCAGATATCAGGTCATGAGTTATTTATTAATTAGGATATCAAATTGTATTCCTATACTTTAGCATTTGAGATTTAGTCCATGAATGAAACATTTACTTTTCGCAGCAATTAATTTAGCCAAGTTGACATGACATGTTGATGTAAGGTCTCGTTCCAAATATGCAGTGTACCTTTTTGTTTAGAACCATTGACATCGTTTGAAAAAAGAACAATGAATTATAATAGATTTTTTTTAATGATGTTAATCAAATAATCATGTGATATTTATGATAATAAATTCATTGGTTGTGAACAGCGAGATACCGAAAATGAGGTCTTTCTCGTGAAAACAAGCACACGAGCATAGTGATCGTATGATTAAATGAGTACAAATATGTAAATGTTACTTATACCATATGATATGTATGGTCTGTGCATTTGATCCGCGTGATATGATTTTCTAAATATTTTACAGCTCCTATTATTTTCCAAAGTTAGCTAATATCAGTTAGCTAATATCTTACCCAGTTTTGAATTTACAATGAAATATTTTTGGTCGAGAGGGGCATGATTTATGATTAGAGAACCAATAAAATGAAATGTAACACAAACCACCAAATTTGATTTCGGCACAATTTCTTTTTTTGGTTGTAATGACCATGAATTGTTTTTTTTTAAATTCGACTTTTTCTATGAACCTGTTAATCCAATACTGCAATATTTTAATAAAATATTTTTTGACATTTATGACTTTCAAAGGGAACATTTTATTACAAGGTTAAATGCTAAATGCTAACTAAATGTTACCCAAATAAATTTAACTGTAAAATAATAAAATTTAATAATTAATTTAAATTACAGATAATATTATAATTACAGAATAATTACAAAAGTATCCCGTATATGTGCATGTGCGTGATCTTATTCCATATAAAATATATCAAAAAATTAATAAAAGCTTGTATAAATATATATATATATATATATATATATATAGTTTATATAGTTTATATAGTTTATATATCAGATAGTTTAATATAGTTTATATTTATTCCATCAATAAATTTTTTATCGTTATTGAGTAGAGTATCAATGAAAATATCAGATATGAAGATCAAATAAAAGATTTACGAGTTTTTATTTGGAAATATGTATTACTTATCTCGATTGATTATTTTATTAATTGCAACTTTAATAATTAGTAGTTTGGTAATATCTATATTCTAGAATATATCATATAAATTTTTTTTATATTAATAAACATACGTATAAATTTACACCAAACTAAAATCACAGTTGATTAATGACTTTATCAGGTGATTGTGACCAATCAATGAGCAATAAACTTAATACAGTAATATATATTCTTGGAAGTTAGAACGATCAGAAATCACCTGATCGCGAATCTTTTCTGTCTTCACTATGTTACCTTACGTACATAATGTATATATAGAGATGCGACCGAAATCCGGCAGCCCAAAATTATTATAAAAAATCCGAATATCGGGATATAAAGGATCGCATCTCCAATATATATCAGGTAAGAATCTGTTACAAACCCGGTACGTGAATTTAAAGACCCGTGGAATCACATTAGTGACCCGGTCTTTTTTAAACTCCTGCGTTATATAAAGCTGATCTGTAGTGTCAAAGGCGTGAAATTTTGATTTGTTGCGATAAAATATACTCATGGTTAATTTTAACGTGAGCTGTAAAATGAATTGTATTACTATCATATCAACTATTATTTCCTATCTATTACTTCACATTATTTTAAAATTTAGAATACTTAGAATAGGATCCCAAAAATAAATAAATAAAATAAATAAAATAAAATAAATAAATAAATATTTATATGAAATCGTTATTTTGAATTTCTGTTTGGGATTGGCTATTTTATCTGACTTATGCTTAAGTTACTATAAATGCCAATTTCAAGTTGCATCACCAACATTCGAGATGAGTCTATACTGTTCCAGTTAAATATAAAATATTTAAACTTTTTTAAAGTATTATTATATAATTACATAAGCTTACAAGTTTTCACGTTTTATTATTGCTATTGATTAAATAATAATCGGACTTTACCTTTTGTAGTAACTGTATTGTAAATATTATTAAATATTTTATACGTGTATGCATAAATGGACCCTCTCGTGGTAATAAATTTTTTTTACACATTAAGTTTGCCTAATGAATTATTACATTACACAGATCTGTAGACATAATCTAACATTACAGCATTATTTTGATGATTGTTTAGATTATGTAAACAAAGTGATTTAGTTTTAAAAAAGAAAACAAGAACTTTCGTAAGCATTCTATGTATGTCAAAAAAATTATTAAGTTTGGTGCTTTACTATTTAAAATGTTGACTAGCTGAGCAAATATTTCATAGTTAACACCTTTAAATATCCGGTTCTTGCTCTAACCACATAAACTTAATTCATATTTTTTTTGTGTTGTTTCAACTACTCACGTTAAAAAAGGCCATCTGCCTGTCAATCATCAGGAGACTACCATGACTTGATCATTCAAACTGCGATTTGTTGATGATAGTTGATGATAGTGAACTCTAATTTTTTTTTTAAAGAAAATAAAAAAAAAAAGTTTATTTTATAATATTATTATATATATAAATATATATATATCAGATATATATATATCAGATATATACTATGATTTTCCTAAATTATTTGTATCTGCACATTCAGAGAAATGAAACAAAAAACTTTTTTCCGGATCATTCGATTTTAAAGTTTGAATTAATTAGATAACAAATCAACGACTCCTTCCTAAAGTGTAAAATCCCTGCTTCATAATTGTTAAAGGCGTGCTCTTGTTCTCCATAACTTAGTTTTTCTCAATTAAATTGCTTATTTCATTTGCTTAGTATATGCAGTATTATATAAGCCTATGTAATAATCCTTTTAGAAGAATTCATTATTCTTAAATGCAAATAAAGAAAATAATTACGTATTACAATGTTTCCGATTATAAATTTTACTAGAGAGAAGCTAATAACGGTAAGCGTTAAAGATGATAAACATTCTAGATCTGCGTGCCCTGCTGACATGTACCTCGTTCCTAACAAACTTGAAGTAAATCATCCAATATCAAATAATCTAAAACAGCATAATTTTCAAACATATGGGTATGATCAACCTTATCTCATAAAAATAAAAGTGTTGAATTATAAAAATTTGAAACAAGATTTCTTTTTTTTTTATCATTTTTCTTCAATATACGGTACTATACAGTGATACATGAAACTATTCATATTGCAACAAATTTATTTTCTCTTGAACGAAGGATAGTTTATATAATACAAATTAGTCAGAAAATATCAACGCGTTTGAGTCATTGTTTCCAAGGATCGAAGATTGACAATTTAATAAATTGTATCTTCCTATAATTTTTAAATTACATATTTTGTTTAAGAAAATTCGAGTTAGTTTGTTAAATTTAGGTTTACCTTTTTTTGCTGTTCTGAATGTCCTGATATTAATCTTCAATTTTAGTTTAAATTTTGATATCTACAAAAATATGATCTGCATAAGTATTCTAGGAAATTGTTCTTTGAAATAATAATGACGAACTTCATGCATGTATGAGTGTTTAAGATATAGTCGAAAATGTGATACTCCCTAAAAGTATGTCACGTTACTCAAATTATGTAGCAATTATGTAGCAATTATGTAGCATTATGTAGCATTATGTAGCATTATGTCGTGAATAAACTCCGCCACCGCATTTTTCTTTCAGATTAACCGAAATAATTTAGAAATTTTTTTGTTCGAATTCCGCTAAAAAAAAAAAAGGTTGCGAATACAATTATTATACCATTGTTTTAGGTTCTGGTTATTATATCATTGTGTTAGGCTCTTTGTAACCGTATAGTACTAGGGTTCTGCAAACTGCAAGCCAAACATAAGAACAAGTACATACTAACTATACTGTACATATATACATCATACAAATACATGTACAAAAATTTTTTTGTAGTATTAACTTTTAAAAGTTATATTTTTTTCAGTAATTACACAGTAGTTTTACATCTGAGCTTTGAAATGTACTGTACAGTACATGATTCAAAATTATCACTTATATTGATACTAAATCTCGTGATTATCATTTATCGAATTATTGTCACAATAAAACTTGTCACATATTAACAAGCATTTCATCATGCATATTTACTATTTAATTAAAATGAAATCTAGATCGGAAGCTTCCGAAATTTTTTGTATGTATTTCTGAATATAAACAATTTAAAATTTGTTTCATGCTCCAAAAAAATCTTTCTTCGTTCTTTACCCTTTTTAATTAAATAGTCCGAGATAACTTTATAATAAGGTTAAATGCAAACATTATTATTAAATTGAATTTCACACGCCAAATCTAAATTATTAACCCTGGATGATTTTTTTTTTTTAAAAAAAAAATATCAAAAAAAAAAAATTTAAGAATTTTTTTCCAACATTATTACATGAGAATGACGCCAAGGGAAAATCAAACTTCAAATCATATAAAATTTGTATGATCAAAGTCTCAGTGTTATGTTAAAAATGTGAAAGTTATTATTAAGTTGATATTTTCATGTCGGACCGATTATTAATTACTGAATTAGTTTTCATAATATATGATAAGCAAAAAATAGATTAAAGGGTTGGCTTATGAAAAATCAATTTTTATAAATAACGTACCTTTCCAAATAACGCTTTTGTACATTTTCATTAATGCCGGGTTTAGGTTAGGATTAGTTTAGTATCATAATTTATAATAATAAATTATATATTAAAAATTTACAAGTATTGTTTGCATGCAAAAAGGTAGTTTCATAGGCGAAAAGTTTATCATTCGCGTCACATTCTATGACCCTGCAATCGGATTACCCAATCAACAAAATTTGGGGATTTTTATAAACTAGAAATATTGAAAGTATTAATTATATTCGGTTCTAATTTTATTAGTAAAAACTTAATTATAGATGGAACCTTTTCATCTGAACGATCTGGATCATCAAATTTTACTAATTATTTTAGATAAAATAATTTCGGATAAAATAATTTCGGATATTGATCAACTACGATCGAAAGTGTCGCATAATAATCCGGTTTATCCGAGTATCTGTCGGTGTTAGTCACGGACAGATAAACAGATAGGGATAAGCTTTATTGTCTATCTCTTTAAAAAATTTATTGATTATGATATTTATTATGATCATTCACTAACCCTTTTTTATACCGTATTTGCGCGTAATAACGCATGGGCGTTATTTTTGATATTTCCTCTTTTTTTGTAACTTGCTTATTTGACTCAAAATCACGCCACAAAATAAGGCGCCCTATACATAATATAATTGTTATACCGCATTTGAACCTAATCGGATTGGTATATATAGCTAACATTATATTTTTTTTGTTATACCAAATTTATTAAATTTATTAAATTTATTGCATTCGGTATGTTTACTCACAGGTGCTTAAAATGACGCGTTATTACGCGAGTATACATTAACTTAATCTTTTTTTATACAAATTCCAATACACAGTATTTTTTTTAATATCATATTATAAAATTTTTTTTTAAAAAGAAAGGTTACAAAAAATTTTTATTATTAACAAGCAAAAATTAAAATGATAAACTATATAATTTGATTTATGCAATTTTTGTATATTTTGATTCATCGTTGATATCTTGTTATCTAGTAATCAAATCTCAATGATTTTGATATCATTCTAATCATTTTAACAAGATGATTCACTTGGTACCAAAATCATCAAGATTTGGTCACTAGATAACAAGATATCGACGATGGATTAAAATATCCAAATTTGGTTGAGATACGAATTTGGTAGGAAACTTGCACTTTACTATAATTATACTTTAGTATTACTTGATTTCTAATAGTAGTTATAAAATTGTTGGATAATTTTTTAAATTATTATATATTAGCAATATTAATATAGTGTGTGACACCTAAAGACTAAAATGCATAATTTCTCGTAATTTGACCTATTTTAAAAAAATAATATTTTAATGTTTGATTGATTTTCTTGTATTTTGATTGGTTAAAAAAATTTTTTATTAATTAAAATTTATTAATTAACAAATTTTTTAAAAATTATCCAATAACCAAAGACCAAAGCATGTGGCTTTTCCTATTTTTGTTAATTGTTTAATATATCATATGGGCTGCTATCAATAGAAATCAGGCAGATTAACATTCTAAAAAAAAATTAATACCTTAACTTTCACAGCTTATAGCTTAATGAATTTCAAAGCTATTATTATCATGTAATAGTCAAAAGAAAGCTTAAGACCTAAGCTTTCTTTTGACTAATAAATGATGTTAATAGCTTCAAAATTTATCAAGCTATAAGCTGTGAAAGTTAAGGTATTGATTTTTTTTAGAATATTAATCTGCCTGATTTCTATTGATGGCAGTCTATATAAAAATTAAATATATTTAAAGTAGTATAAATTAAAAATATATAGTATAATATTATTTTTAAAAATAAAGCTGCTAAGTTGTAGCAAATTTGCTTGGCTATAATTTATAGCTTTCTTTTTTTTATTTTTTTTTTTGTATTATAAGCTATTAATTTTTGAAATTATTTTGATTTTTAAATTTAAATAGTATACTACGAACTATAGTGTAAAAAATTTTTATTTAAATTAATAAAGTTTTTTATAATTTGCAAAATTAGTAAAACAAAACTATAAAGTTATTTTTTGATTTTTTATAACAAAATTTTAAAATAGTAATTCAGTATTTAGTTTTTAATTTTATTTTAAAAAATTATATATAAAATTTTTAAAAACAAACCATCTATTTAATAAATATACTAAATAATTTTTTTAATAAATTTAATTTAACCAAATTATAAAAATCAAAAAATAAATTTGTTTGATTTAATATAATAATTTTTTAATAAATTTAAAAAATTATTATTTTTACTATAATAAATTGCTATTTTTATTATTTGTAAATAATTAATCTTGGGTGTAGTGACATAGCATAGTTGGGTTGTTGTTATGTCCAAACTCATATATTTAGAAAGTTTCAAGTTTGAATTTCACTAATACCATTAATATTATAATATCTGTATTATAGTATAACTATATAACTCTGCCATAGTTAGATTATAGAATCTGTAATCTGAATTATATTAAATTTTGGGAGCTAGTATAATGCTAGTACAAGAAAATCCTAGAGATACTACAGGGGCAAAAATAAACTTGGCAAGATCTGAGTGAAAAATAGCCAGCTTTTGACAGTATCTGAACCAGAACTAAATAGTCAAGGGTTTCTATAGCAAAAGAAAGCATACCAACTAGAGATGTGCGAATGCAGGTTTTTTTGTCTTTGCATTGCAATAATACGACATTATGTAGCATGAAGCATTATGCAATCCTGCACCTTTATATAATTACTTTATTGGTTTTTTATTAAGAATGACACTAATACATATAATAGTAGTATATAACTAATTAGCATGCTTTCAAATTGCTAAAATTAGCAAGAACTAGTTATTAAGTCCAAAAGTGGTTAAGTTAGGTTGTATTACTAATGCAGTAGCTTACTGTATATATTAAATTAGGCTAGCTATTAAATATAAAATAGCAAAATCGGAAGACTACAATATATAGTAGAAGTTCATTTAAGAAATTTGTTTGCTAAAAACTATTGTATCAAATTAAAAAGGAATATGTATAATTTATAAGCTCTAATTTAAAAAAATATTGTTATAATAAAAGCAAATTGCATAATTTTAATTGAATCAAAATCATATAATAATCTCTAGTACATTTTTAAATTTTACAAGTCTTGCATTACATTATGCAATATTATGCATTGCATAATGCAGCATGCATAATGCGTAAGGCACATCTCTAATACCAACCTAGCTGCTAGAGTCATACTAGTAAAAAAGAGTATGCATTATAGAAGAATAAACCAAAAAAAGAGAGACTATAAGGTATTTAAAGCCTGGCCAACCAAATTTTTGAGCTAACTAAATTGGTAGTTTGGAAAAGGAAAAGTGTACTGTATATTTCTGAAAATAAGATATATTCTAAAATAAGCTATCTCTTAATTTTGATCCAAAAACATAAAAATGGGTTGACCCAAAAATAAGCTATCTCTTTGTTGCCCCAAAAAATAATCAACAAAATTTTTAGTTCTGAAAATAAGCTACTCCTATGATCAATGATAGTTACTATATAGTAAAGTTCAAACTTTACTAAGCAAATTAATTAAAGCCATTTAAGTAAACATATTTAAAAGATCAAAATATGTATATTTTGAAAATTTTATATAAATTAAAGAACTTTTTATTATTTGACTTTTAATTTTTACTTTTAATAGTTTTTTTTTAAAAAAAGCTATTAAATATAAATTTAAAAGTTAAATAATAAAAAGTTTTTCAATTTATAAGAAATTTTTAAAATATACGCATTTTGATCATGTTTATTTCAATGACTTTAATCGGTTTGCATAGTAAAATTTGGACTTTACTATATAGCAATTATAATTAATTAACCAAAAATTGATTCATAAACTACCCAAATTTTATATGCATGTTTATTTATTGTTTACAATATATTTATTTATTGTCTATAGTATAGTTATTTATTTATTGTTATAAATTTTACTTGTTAAAGTTTTGTATTTGAAAATAAGCTATTCCTTTGTTATACTTTAAATTACTTAAAATAGTAAATAACTCGAAAATAAGCTACCTTCAGATTTTTTTTTTAAAAGTAGCAAAAAAAAGTAGCTTATTTTCAAAAACATTTGGTACTGGAGTTGGTGAACTTCACAAGGGCAGAAGTAGGCAATAGTAGCAGTTCAAGGTAACCTCTAACTACAAGTGTAAACCTCAGTAAATACACTTCTTGCTGAAGTATAGATAAATACCCAAAGAACAGATACCACTTTACCAAGTCTTTTGTTGAGGATAACAAAACTGGGACTACTTAGCTGGGTTCTAAGAATGATAAATAAATATTCAGAACTGGCGACTAACTTATGTAACAGGCTTGTTTAAATGATACAGGATGATTGGCAGAAAAAGCAGGAATCAGAGAATTCAAATAGGCAACTCCCATAGTTGGGTTGCAGATATAGCCAGTGATGGCACATTAACATAGTATAGAAAACAGAAAGTAGCACTCTTTTTTATTTAAAATAGATCTTAGTACAGCTTTTCTATTTTGATTTTACTTTTATTATTATTAATTAATTGATAAAATAAAAATAAATTTCGTTTATTTTAAAACTAAATTTTTTTGATGATTTTTAAAACACTTGCAATGTTTATTCTTTTTTGGTGAGTTTACCATCCTAATGTTTTTAAATAACTATTTTATTATACTACTCGAAAATATCAATTTTAACTATTTACTATTCTCTATTTACTATTATCTATTCTCTATTAGAGTAATGCCCACCCATCTATCCTGCAAATCAATGCTATATATGTCGTGCCCCAAATGCAAATTGGCCCAGTTGTTAATCTGGCCAAATTAAAAATTAATTTAGCCCAGATATTAAAGTTAGATTAGGGTTAGATTAGGCCAGTTTTTTATTTTGGCTGTAAATATTGACATTTGGGCTGTCCCAATTGACAACTGGACCAAATTTGCATTTGGAGCACAACATATATACTAAAAAAAAAATAAAAAAATTTATGCGATGATATCTTTGTTATATGTGGAAAAATGTAATTTTACTAAATTTAGAATCAAACAGAATGTTAATTTGATTTATTTTAATAATTGATTTTACAATTGTGACTATATTATTTTTTTAAACTTCATAGAAGAACATTTATTTAACTAATGTAAATCAATTGCCCAATTTAAAGTACTTTTCAAGAATATAATGTTTTACTATTAAAAAATCTCTGCAAAAGTTATTTTTTGCCTTGACAAAATGTGTATATTCACTATATAAAAAAATAATCAGTATTCCACATAGACTTCATTTAAAAACAAATATTTCATTATTTATTACTAATACTATCAATATTACAGATTAGCTATATATATGAAACTTTATTTAGTTAAGATATTTCTAATTGATAATATATTTTAGAGATAATAATATTTCTAGCAAAGACAGTGATAATTAGAACATGATTTTATTTAATTATATAATTTAACATTATTATAAGTTTGCTCCTATGTTTTTTTTTGTATTTGGTAAATTAGTAATACAAAATACAAATAAAAACAAAAAATATAAAAAAATGTAATTTGAACTATTTTTTTAGCAGGTTCTTGGATGTTCACGGCCAAAGATCTTCAAAACTCTTGCTGTGTTTACTTTTTTTGGTGCGATCAACTCAAAAATTTTATCGTCAAGTTTGTAAATAATATGTTGGTTTAATCATAATCATAATCATAATTATAATTGTAATTTAGTGCTTCTAGATCTGGTTTGGGTCTGGTCTGGGTTCAGTCCAGGATCAGACCAGACTTAGACTCTAAATTTTACTAATTTTAGACTTCAAACCAAACTCAGTCTCAACTAGTCTAAGTCTGAATATAATTATATAGAATTTTATTAATAAAATTCTATAAAATCATAAAATCTTATAATTTGCAAAGTTTTATTAAATAATTCCAACAAAATGCACTAAGTAAACTTGTTTAGCACCTAAAAATGCATTAAAACAGCTATTTTATTTTTATTTTACTTGAAATTTAAAGATTTGATACATAATTTTGGATGTTTGATCAAAAAAGTCAAATTTAAGCATCTTTCCTCCAAATTTCAAGTAAAATAAAAACAACTCTGCCAATTTAATGTCTTTTTAGATGCTGAACAAGTTTACTTAGTGTGCTTTGTTAGAATAATTAATAAAAATTTGTGAATCATAAGATTTTATAGAATTTTACCAATAAAATCTAATGATTCACAAAATTTTACTAATTATTTCTAACTTAATGCACTAAGTAAACTTGTTCAGCACCTAAAAATACATTAAATTAGCAGTGTAGTTTTTTATTTTATTTGAAATTTGGAGATAAGATGTTAAAATTCTTTTTTGATCAAAAATCCAAAATTGTGCATCAAATCTCTAAATTTCAAGTAAAATAAAAACAAAATAGCTGTTTTAATACATTTTTAGGTGCTGAACAAGTTTACTTAGTGCATTTTGTTAGAATTAATTAATAAAAATTTGTGAATTATAAGATTTTATAGAATTTTATTAATAAAATTCTATAAAATTTTATGATTCATAAAATTTTACTAATTTATTCTAACAAAATGCACTAAGTAAGCTTGTTCAGCACCAAAAATACATATAAATATATTTGGACTCAGACTAGTCAGACTTGACTAAAATGTCTGAATATAAAAGTCTGAGTCCGGTCCAAAAATCAGACCAGACTCAGACTTGACTAAAGTCTGGTTCAAGTCCGGTCTGTAGGAGCACTATTGTAATCCTAATCGTAATTCTAATCGTAAAGTAATAGTAATAGTATATTACTAAATTTTTACTTTGAATCCTTTTTAAAGAAAAGTGTTTTCCTTTATGTTTATTAGTAAGTATTTCGGTTTGTTATTTTTTTGGTCAGATTTTCTGCTGGTCAGATGAATTGATAATCGCATGAAGAAAGAGTAATTTTTATTATTTATTGTTTTACTTTGACCTATTTTTTATTAAGAATTATTAATTATTAAAAATATATATATATATATTTATTTGTAGCTTGCTCACGAGCAGTGTTAAGAAATCTCATTTTGATGAATTTTTTGAGAATAGATTAGAGGCCGAAATATTTATCGTTATACTACCTTATTTTTTCTTTTACGTTCTCTATATATAATCACCGTAAAAATATGAATCGTTCGGAGATTTCAATGGTGCTTATTTTTTTATTAATGATTAAATAACCCAGTGCTTGCATTTGATCTTGGTCAAACAAATATGTACATGGGTTAATCCAGATAGTGTCCATATTGATTTATAGCATTCTCACGCAAGATAAATAATTCATTTATTTTTTGCAGCGTGTGATCTATGGTGATAATGCGCTATTTTTAGATTCCTCCAATAGCGTAGAATAGCTACATCAAATTTTCTTTGCATCTTATGCAGCTAGTGATGCGATTCGGATTATACGGATTGGGTAGTGATGTAAACTATACAAAATCAATATCCGTATCTATACGGATTTAATTTGTAATTCCAGTTAGAAAACAATTAACTACTAAAGCTATACGGATTATAATCTGTATAGCTTTAATAGTTAACTATACAGTAGCTTTAGTTTTCGCAGTTAACTATAAGATATTGGGGTACGATGAAAAATAACGGAATTTTTTTTATCAGAATTAATGTCACACCTATGTGCTGCGTAGCAGCACATGAGTGACATTAACTCCGATAAAAAAAATTCCGTATGTTCATATTATATTAGCATGTGAAATTTTTTGTCGTGACATTATGCATAAATAATGACAAATATCAAGGGAAAAAATTTTTACATGAATTAACAATAACTACAATTAACTATTTGAGTAGTTTAACTACTATTAGCAGTACCGGTAGTTGATCGGCAATATAAACGTATGGATGATACGAATTACAAAAATACAGACGTTTAAAAATTGGTAACCGCATAAAAAATTTGTCATATGATCATGAGTCAGAGAAATCTTAATGCCGGCTAAATTAAACGGTTAACAATTAAATGAGTAAAAGAGTTTAACATAAAGTCCAAAATTATCCATAAGTATAAAGAATTAGTTTATACTTATATTTACTATATTTGCATCTGTCCCGTGGATACTAGAAAAAAAATAATAGCTAGTTGTCATTTAAAAATAAATGATGCCTTGTCATATGACAAGTAATTTTTGTCATAAAAAAATCATTTATCTTTTTATGGCTATACTTGTCATTTATAGTTTATAATAATTATTAATAATCACATTGATATTTGCATTGATACGAAGAATTTTGAAAATATATATTTAAAAGCTCATTATAGTGACATCTATCAATTAAACATCGCCATTTGTTGATGAATGACTAAATATTTGATCAAATGTCTCACGAATCATGAACCATATCTCAACCATCCAATCCAAACACTAAATGCTTATCCGAAAGAGCTTGTTAGAATGGCAACAATAAAGAGCCGTTAGGATGATTATTTAACATAACCATAACGAGTTTTAGAATGGTTATTTATCGCTAACTATAAAAGCTGCTAGAATGATTATTTAACATTAATCATAAAAAACTATTAGAATGATTATTTAACACTAATCATCAAAAGTTGTTAGAATGATTATTTAATGCTAACAGCTAACCATAATGAGCTGTTAGAATGATTACTAGTAGTTAGGCGCGTCCAAATGTCCGTGCTTAAACTAATTTTTTTATTCGTATTTTTTTATTTTATTATTTAATTTTAATTATATATATATTTTACAATCAAAAATTGAAACCGCCTAGAAAAAAAGTTTTTTTTAAACAATTAATCGTTAATGCGCCTAACAGTTTAACTCATTTAGGTTTAATACCATTTAGCTTAAACTAACAGTTTAAAGAAATTTTTGTGCAGCTAAATAATTTTAACTCGCCATCTACATAGTAATTTGATATGTCATGAACACGTGGCAAAATGATTGTAAAATTACCAACGACGATATTGATAAAATAGTTAATTGGAATAAAAAATAAAATGAATAAGAAAAGGTAATATGTCATCTTTTTTAATTAGAATAATTAGAGGTGAAAAATAAAAATAATTTGAGTGCTGCAAAGAGAAAATGAGGTTGCGGACTTTCAAGTTTATCTTTTAAATTAATTGGCGAGTAATAGATTAAATTAAGAAACTTTTCTTGGCATCATAATTGATATTTCTTTTTTAGGAGTTCAAAATGTACTAAGTTATAGTCTGTTTCCTTTTTAGGAGTTTAATAAGATCAACAGATCCAAAATTAGCCGGTTAAAAGTGAAAGATGAACTTTGTTGAAATGAGCAAGAATACAATATGTTATCACTTCTGAACTTGGTTACGTATGCGATTGGTTACATACTGTAAGTACCAAAATTGACCGGTCAGAATTGAATTTTAATAATATATAGAAGATAGATATAGATTAGTTGCAATGGTAATTAATCCCGATGTGCATAGATCAATTCTGATCACAGTACCCAAATTCGACCAATCAGATTGTTTTAAGCGGACAGACATTTAGAACTTTAGTAATATAAGAATTTAACACTATTTAACACTAATCATAAAGAGCTGTTAGAATGGTTGCTTGATTCAACTATTTTGATTCTCACGTACACTCACATGACTGTCACCTTCATTCGATACTATTGGCATTTGAGATCCGAATTTCCAGATTAGTTTACCCCCAAATTTGTACATACAGTATATCTTCTTTTCTTTATTTAAAACTTACATTTCTATTTTTGTATAATCCATTAAATGTTAGTCAAACTTTTTGTAAAATCTTTATAACACGTTTACGTGTTAGCACGTATGCGTGTTAAGGGGCACAGATTATAAACATTCTCGATAGCACGTGTTAAGCTTAGTAGTACCATTGTT
>QKWP01000798.1:18150-30868 GCA_003550325.1 Gigaspora rosea
TTTAACTGTACAGAGAAACTTAGGTTCAAATTTTTGACGAGGATGGTAAAGAAAATTGTTGTCCAAATTGATTTTATTGATAACAATTTGAATCCAGTTTGGAATGAAGTTCATTACAAAATCGATTATAAATTCCTTTTAAATTTCAATAACTAACTACCTGTTTCTTAACATCTGTTCCTTTTTAATTATCCGAATATCTGTTATATTTCCATACTACCTACCCAAGACTCGATATAGATCAAAGATGAAAATGAAATTTCAATGGATGGTAATACTGATAATCAAAAATTCTTATGAAGAACTTCGAATTCTAATCAGGGTAAGTTTTATATATTATTTATATTATTTAAATCATTATTATATATCAATTTTTATAAATTTATTTATTTTTTTTAGATTGACGTGACCGTTGGTGATAAATATATCACTAGTAGATCAATTTGAATGAGACATTATTTGTCAAAAAAATGATGCAGAAATTTTGACCACTTAGTTGGGTCTTGGAGGAGAATTTAATTTTTCTAATATCCAGGTAGAGATTTTCTTGACGGGTACAATCCCTAGCTTAAAACTAGAGTGTTTTATTATAGTTTAAAGCACTTTATTAACAGCCCTATTTCTGAATGCTGATGCTAATATTCTAGAGGGTGCTAAAAACTTTATCAATATTAGGCTCATATTGGTTTTATTATTACATTGTTTATTAGGTTTAGCATTGGTGTTATTACAAATTTTAATGGAACCGAAGATTTTATTAATAAGCCACTGTCCTAAGCTAATTTTAGTCTTGGTTTCCTCCATATGGGTCTTACCAAAAAATGCATTCTTAGCCCTGCTGTTGAGCTCTGATCATTATGGTACGACTCTCCTCTGAATGGTGAAACCCTAGAGAAGCAGTAAGAAGAATGTTGTATATGGGCAATAAGGAATTAAGGTATTCGTTATAATAAGCTTGAATTACTGTCTTGGTATAATACCAAATTTCTATAATTATAAAATAAAGTTTAAGCTATTAACGAAAAGTTAAATATTATTTAAATATTACTGAATTCTATAGAATTGCGAAAGGTCAAATATTATCAAAATTTATTTGTAATAAAATGAATTATTTATGTTAAAATTCGGGTTTGTTTGATATAAAAATGTATATATATAAATCCTGCCATACAAACAGTTCCATCTTCCTCAATTTTTTTTTTATACCGCCATTCTACCAAAACTTCACCATATGTATATTTTGATTTGCGAGGTTTTTTTTGAAATTTTGTCGTAACTAATTGTAAAAGTGGATCAATATCTACTTCGGATTCTTGCATCATAGATATATTTGATTTATTAGGTAATTGAAAATTTTCTTGAATTACTATATAAGTTTGTTGATTTTGTTTATAAAATCTTCGCACCCATTCATTAGAGTCAAAAATTTTAGCTAAAGTTTGATATGCACTTGATCCCTGAAAAATACATTTATATATATTTGTTTTAAAATAATGAATATGTCCTCTAAATAGTCCAAAAAATAAACTTTCTGTACAAGGTATATGAAGACTCTGACGTCCCATATGATTAAAATTATTAGAAAGTTTTTGATAGATGAGAAATACTAAAGTTTGTTTGAATTCTTTTAGTACTGTTTTCAGAATTCGTTTAACATTATTAGAGGTTTTGTTATATTTTTTAATGATAGTATTATGTCGTGCTAAACCACCTGGTGTTTTAAATTGTTGTCCACAAAGAAAACAAAAAATTATATTTTGATTATTTGATGACATTGTACTAAAGTATAACAATAATAATATTAATGTTAATTTAGATATTTAAAAAAAACTTTTACTAAAACGCACCTATGGTATTTTACACCTACATGTATATTATTTCAAAAACTGGCTAATTGATCTGCGCAAGATGTTCCAAGTAAAAATGCTCTACGCTCCTAAAAACCTTTTCCAAACATTGACTCTAATCCTAAATATTAACACTACCGTAAAAATTTTGATTTGAAAATTTTTATATTCAAAAACTTAGAAAATATAAAAACCGTGTTTTATAATAAATGATGATTTGCAAAATTAAATAATTTAATTGGTTAATGTAACTGTCAAATGATTGACGTACCATATTTGGTCAAATTTGGGAGCATCAAAAATTTTGATATATGCTACGGATTAGCCGATATATTATTTTATATTATTATAAAGACTAATTAAACTGCTCTAACTTTTTTTATAGATAAATATTTTAAGTAAACTTAATTTATATTTTGATGAATTTAAGTTAACAATAGTTGATCTCGCATTGGTTGTCTAAAATTCCTATAAGAAAAGTGGTCTAAGTATTAGTATGAGTTGGTACAATAGACATATATTATGTGCCATATAAAGGCAAGTGAACCAAAACATGACAGAATGGCACATATATTACATTTTATGGTATAGACAAGTGCATTGGATGGCATATATGAAAGAACCCCGGATATCTCTTATATAGGTCATAGCTAGATTTTGGCCATTTTGATCTAATTTGCTAAAAAGAACAAAACCATATTTACTTAAATAACTTCTGATCCAATCCAGGAATCAGAATTGAATAAACTTTTTTTTGTTAGATGTGTCTTACTAAGAGCTTTATTTTTTTAAAAAAAGTTTATTCAAATTGGACTACTGGAGTTGCCAAACCTATTTTTTTGCTTCTTTAATTTTTGGGGTTTTTACAAAATACATAGCATATGATTTTTGTACAGGACCCCTATGTACTAATATATAGTTATATATAACCTTTGTCTTTAAACATTATATAAGTATACAATTAATTGATGATTCACCACTCAACAGAAGAATGATCTTAGTATAATGTAATGCAGATCACTATGTAAATCCTATATATATGGAATACAGTATTTGTTCAAGAAAAACTTTTTATTTTACTAAGGTTAATGAGCAAAGTTGATTAATTGAAAGTTGTAGAGCTCAATGAGATGATTCTAACAGTAATTATATCATCCAAAATCAGCCCAGTAGATGCCAAGATATCTTCAAAAACAATTGAGCGACTATATAAAATTTCTATGTAAACAAACTATTGTTTATATCTGTTTACATGGTAATTTTATATAGGCGACCAATCATTTTTCGAAGATATCTCAGCATCCACTAGACTGATTTGGATGATATAACTACAATTAGATTTGTCTCGTTGAGCTCTACAACTTTCAATTAATTGACTTTGCTCGTTAACTTAGTAAAATAAAAAGCTCCCTTAGATGAACGCTGTATTCTGTATAGTGTTCCGCAGACCTGATCTGAAATCTGGATCTGATCTGGATCTGATTTGGCGGTTCGGGTTTGAATCCACAATTTTTTGGATCCGGGCGGTTCTGAATTTTTACAGGGATTCATCCGATAGGATCCGTTATAATGATAATATAAATACGTTCACTATTTATTAAATTCTTTTCGAATTACTTATGGACTAAGTCTAGAGTTTGGATCCATTGTACATTTTTATAAATTTACCCCTATTTTACTATGCTTTATTTAAGCTACTCTACCAATTGCGCTATTACATTTAACAATTTGTTTTGACTTTTTTATCGTATAGTTATTGTTCCCACTAGTATCTTTTTCATTAATCATATAGTAAATAAGCCACAAGATATATTACGTATTAATTAAGCACTACCAATTTCGCACCTTTATATCTACTACATATTAGATTATTTTATACAATATTAAAAAGTAAAGTTTTTTTAAAAAAAATTCTAAGCTTAATTGATTGTCTTCGTATTTAGAATATAGATAGTACTATAGTAAGTAGAGTAAATAGTAATAAAAAAATACTCTAAATAAAGTTCATCAAATTTACCGTTCATTTGTATGGATTTTTTAAAAATAGTGTTCTCAAAAGTATTTTAAACTACAGTTATTTCTTATAGTTCTAAAATAAAGAAATTCATTGAGTTTGAACAAATCCATTATTATTTCAATCAAATCGGCACCTCTATTCTTTCTTTTACTAATAAACTTTGCAATACTTGCATTTTTCTGTGTTCATTTTAAAACTTTCATTCATTAATATTTCTGCTTCACAAAATAAAGGAATGAATTCTTTATTATAGCTTTTAATATTATGTCATCAACTATTGAATCAAGTTTTGAAAGTTTTAAAGCCATACCAACAAGCTCTAATCTTTTACGCTATTGGAAGTATTAACTGTATATGCGGAGCCATGAAAACTTTTGGCACAACTATGACTTAAAAATATTTTAATATAGTATTGCAAACTGAGGAGTGCTATACTATAGAAGAATACTATATTTTTTTGCTGAATCGTTACGAAACCTTAAAATTTGAGTTCGTTATACAGAGTTTATAAATAATTGATTTGCTTATGAAAGTACTACGTGTACCAGATCGGTTCTGGATCTACTAAGCACAGTTCCAGATACATGCATGTACCTGAATCGATTTTTTCGAATCAGTTCCGGATCTTTAAAAATATCCGTCCGATCTGGTTCGTGCGGAACACTAATTCCATACATATAGGATTTACATAGTAATTTGCATCATGTTGCACTAAGATCATTCTTCTGTTGAGTGGTGAATCATCAATTAAATTTTATTATGAAGTGTATACAAACTTTAAAATATAGTTAAAATGTATGACATATTGTTAAAAGAATTTTTAAATTTATAATAAAGAGTACAAACTAACTTTAAAATCTAATAAATTAATATATGCCAAAGATATAAAAACTATAATAAATAGAGGTTTAACTTAGTGAATTATTTTTAAAATGCAAACTAAAAAGTAAGTATAGTTTGGCTAAAAAAAAACAAATATATAGTAATAGCACTGCTGTACTAACATATTTGATATAAAATTAAGAATTAATTGATTTGTAACTGTAGATTACAGAATAAATTTTATAACCATAAATACTAAGATCAAGTGTAATGTGATTATCAAACCAAATTTTCTACAGTGCGGGACAGCATAAGATATCCAATTTGTTATAACTTTTTTAAAACAAGTTAAAATAAAAATCACTCTTTCAAATTTATTGTTTTTTATTTAATTAACAAATCTGAAAGAGGGATTTTTAAAATTTTTGATTTTAAAAAAGTAGTTACAATTTAAAATTTAAAATTTAACACGTATATATAATTTTAAGAAATTTGATTGGTTAATATTTTTTTTTTGCCATTTTTATCATGAAATTTTTTTTAAAATTTGGCGCATTGGATATCTTATACTGTCCCGCACTGTATAAAAATAAAACCGTGCAATTAAGGTTAAAGTTAGAGTGAGACTTGGTGTAAGGCTTTTGGGTTAGAAAAGACTTTAGTAACATTAAAATTTAGCAAGAATTTTTTTTTTTTTTTAAAGTGCCTGTCTTGGGACTTAGGAATTTTAGTCAAGATATTAGGGCCATCGGTATCTTCTAAGGGAAATACTAGCATTTGTTCATAGACGAAGATACATCTAGCCACACGTACACTTTTGGTGTCTAATTTAAGTGATCTGTCATACCTGCAACCCAACTACGTGAATTGCCTATTTAAACCCTCTGATCCATGTTCCACCTGCCAACCCATCTTGTATTACCAAAACAGGCCCGTTATATAAGTCAGTTAGCAAGTTCCGGATATTTATCCATTGCCTTAGAACTCAGCTGGGTATTCCCGGTCCTGTTATCCTCGACGGGAGACTTGGTAGAGCGGTACCTGTCACATATTAGGTATTCACCTACACTTTGGTACTTATCGCTATGACTGAGGCCAACACTTGCAAGACAGGATTACCCTGTCCTTTTACCAATGCCTACTTCTGTCCTTGTAAAGTTCGCTCCAACCCCGGTACCTACTATCACTTTTCTACCGGTCCTTTACTGGTTTTTCCAAACTTCCAATCCAGTTGGCCCGGAAGGGTTGATCTACCTGGCATTAGGTGCTATCATGGTTTTTCTCCCCCTGGTACCTACTTCTATAACGTAGGTTCTTTTCCTCCAGTACCCGATCCGGTGGCCAGGTTGGTAGACCTTGTCCCTGAGGTCGACGACCGGTATTTCGGTTCTGGTCCAATATTCTGGTTTTGGTAGCACCGTCAAAGATCTTTGCTACCTCCTTACTCGAGTCTTGCCAAATGGGTTTCTGTTTCCCCGGTTCCTTGGATTTGTTTGTGTCACAAGACACAACTTCGCCCGAAAGCTCCTTTTGAAATGGTAACCAAGAACTACAGGTAATATATCCAACCGATCGACAGGAAACAGTTACCGGAACACAGATCTATTTTTCAAAGCGTCGTCAGTAGGATTTGAACCCTAGACCTACCACTTGGGGGTGACAACTTACCAACTTCTCTAAGTCGCTACACCCCAAGAAATTTTTTTTGTTAGAAGCCAAAAGGTAGTTTTATATATGAAATTTTGATTTAGAAACAATTTTTGGCAAAATGAACGTTTGTTTTGATTTTTTTAAATGTGTAATATTACACCTAATCTTAGAATTTGATTGGCTTGTTGGGATTAGTGATGCGAACGGCTCAGCTCGGCTCAGCTCACTGCTAACATTTACTAAGCTGAGCCGATCATTCGGCTCTACATTCAGAGCCGAGCCGTTTATAAGCCAATCACACTCAAGCTGAGCCATTTATAAGCCGATCTGAAGCTGAGCCGCAAATTTGGTAATAAGCTTGAAATACTTCGGTATCTACTTTTTCTTAATACAACAAATTTTTTTAGATGGTGAACAAAGTAAAAATAAAGATCGATTCGAATATAATGGATAAAAAAAAATGAAGCATGTAACAGTAAAGGATAATCTTTATAAATATCAATAAAAATACCAACGAAATAAAAAAAAGCACGATAAAGTTGAATTCACGATACTAGAATGTCTACTATTAGCTAATAGGAGTCAATACTTTATTAGTAGACCCATAGCCGAGCCGATGATCGGCTTCAAGGTCTTTAGCCAAGCCATTTTTGGAGCCGATACCTTATTAGTAGACCCATAGCCGAGCCAATGATCGGCTCGGCTTAGCCGTTCGGCTCACAGTTCAGCTCTAGCCGTTCGCATCACTAGTTGGGATGGGTTACAGTAACCGTGATTACAAATTAATTAATTCTAAAATTAAAATTATAATAAAATAAATGTTTTTATTGCTATTAAAATATTTATTTGTACAGTGATTTTCAAGAAATGGGGTGGAATCAATCAAAATGGGACAAATTTATTAGTTAGATTTGTCACATTTCTATTGACTTCACCCCAAATATCAAGTTTAAAAGCTAGTTCAAATTCTTGAATTATATGTTATAATAATAGTATTGCAAAATATGTTATTAAATATAAAAGTAAATAATTAGCTAATATATATATAATACATGATTTCTTTTATTATGTATATGTATATACCAGTATTTTATTTTTATATTATATACAACAAACCAAATTTTGATAAATAACTGTACATTATTTCTATTTTGATATTATTAATTAAGTGTATATCAAAGGTCAAGTAAAATTGCTATTAAAAAAGGAAATTTGTATAACAGTATGATGAACATTTCAAAAAATTTATATTGAGTGTATTACAAACATTTTAAATATATGGGCTTGGTGCTACAAAAAGGGGGTAAATTGACAATTTTTCAAAATTAATTTTTTTATAAAATCAATTTAAAATAAGATTTGGAACGTTTTTTACTTAAAACACAAAAGCAGTTATATTAATAAAATTTTGTAGTATAGCTCTTTAAAGTTGGTATTTCTTATAATTTATACATATTGGCTAATCCAAAAAATTGCTAATATCTCTTGATCTACTGGTCCTTTTTGAATGATTTAGCTATCAAAATGTTCGTCTCATCGAGATGAACATTTTGATAGCTAAATTATTCAAAACGAACCAGTAGATTAAGAGATATAAGCAATTCTTTGGACTAGCACATATGAACATAAAAATTGATTTTCTGAAGATCTTTTGTTTTGTCGATTTACTCCTTTTTGCAGCACCAAGCCTATATAATCAGGAGTACTCTCTGTACTACATCAGTAAAAAAAATGTTTAAACCTCCGCAAATTTTTACACGAGTGTAAACTTGCAAAATCTTACGATTAGTTCGGAGTATTACGTAGGGGTAATAATTACGTAAGATTACGCTATAGTACATTTTGAATTATATATACATAACCTTTTGTAAGTTATTGCCGTAATATTTCAAAAATCTTATGATACAATGCGAAATTTTACAAAATATATCAAATAAAAAAATGCCCCTTTGGAGGGTTGCAGGATCGCAGTGGTAATATTTTCGCATATTTTGTTTTAGCATTGTTTTGCAATATTTTGCAAATTTTCGCAAATTTTCAAAATTTTTTAAAAAATAAATAAACGATATACATATTCATATGGGGGCCTGTCAATTAAAACACGGCATATGGCTTTTTTTGCAAAAATGTGTTAACAATACTATCAAATAAAACACGCATTCAATTATATAATTTAGCATTTAAAGCATCGATTTACATAATAAAATTTTTGTCAATGCCTATTTTTCTAAATGCAATATGTAAATAGAAGCATTCTAAAAATAGATTATAGAAATTAGCTTGTTGATCCTTGCTGCATAGTCATAGAAAAGAGCTTATATGATTGGCTAATTCATGTAGATCAAACAGGTTCTACTAATAATAGATCATCATTGTTGTTGTTACACTAAAGTTTAAACGTGATTTTCTCAAAATGGAAAAAAGCCATAAGCTGTGTTTTAATTGACAGGCCCCCATATAATTATGCTTTTTTACAGAGTTTCGCAATATTTCGCACAGTTTCGCAATTTAATATAAAATTTTTATTTTTTTATTTATTATTATTATATATTATATGTTACATTTATTAAATATACATTTTTAATTAATATTACATGCTTTGTTATATACATTACATATTAGTTTACATTATTACAAATATTTTAAACTACTTTCGCACTTCGTCGCATCTAATTCTATTACTATATACAAAAAACTAGCCCTACATACTTATTTTCGCTCACCTCACAATTAGCTATTATTTTCGCTTCTTTGTTTTCTATTGTTTTTGAAAGTGTCAGAGGTCGTAGTTGGCATGCGCAAGGTTTCGAAATGTTGTTGTTTTTCTCACAAAGTGCCGAAATAAAATAAATTAATAAAAAAATTTAAAAATAAACCAAAAAAACAAAAAAAAACACGAAACAAAAAAAAATAAAGCGAAACCTTGCAAGAACTTGCAAAAACTTGCAAAAACTTGTGCCCATTTCTCTAAAGAAGTGTTCTTGAAATTTAGAAATTGCTAGGGTGTGTTTTTGAAAGTGTCAGAGGTCGTAGTTGGCATGTGCAAGGTTTTGAAGAGTTGTTGTTTTTCTCACAAAAATGCTGAAATAAAATAAATTAATAAAAAAATTTTAAAAATAAACCAAAAAAACAAAAACAAAAAACACGAAATAAAAAATAAATGAAACGAAACCTTGCAAAAACTTGCAAAAACTTGCGACCATTTCTTTAAAGAAGCGTTCTTGAAGATTTAAAAATTGCTAGTATGTGTTCTTGAAAGTGTCGAAAGTAGTAGTTGGCATGCGCAATGTTTCGAAAGTTGTTTGTTTTTCTCGCAAAGTGCTGAAATAAAATAAATTAATAAAAAAATTTTAAATAAACCAAAAAACAAAAACAAAAAACATGAAACGAAAAAATAAATGAAGCGAAACCTTGCAAGAATTTGCAAAAACTTGCAAAAACTTGCGAAAGCTTGCGAATACTTGCACAATTTCCCTAAAGAAGTGTTCTTGAATTTAGAAATTGCTGGGGGTATGTTCTTGAATATATTGAAAGGCGTAGTTGGCATGCGCAAGGTTTCGAAAAGTTGGTTGTTTTTTTTGTAAAGTGCCAAAATAAAAATAAAATAAAAAAAATTAAAAAATAATAAATAAAAAAAAATAAAAAAAAAACAAAAACAAAAAAAACGAATGAAAACAAAAAAACGAACAAAAACAAAAAATGAAAAACAAAAGTGAAAAAAAAACAAAATAGAAGATCTAATTATAAACAAAAGATCTAATCTGATCTTGTAGTACAGAATTTGAACTTTATCGAACTATTTCGAACTATTTCAAAAAATTAGTCCAATGCACGATCCAGGTTACAGATCTATTGATCCAGCTTGTTTTCTGGTCCTAAAATATTTCGAAATAGTTCGAATATTTATGTAAGAAATTTAGCATAAATTTACGATTTCTTACGGTTCATAAAAAAATTGTAAAAAATTTAGCATAAACTTTCACAAGTTTTTACAATATACTAAGAAAATGGAAACCATATAGAGTCCGGAGAACCAAATATATTATAGCAGATTAGCCAATAAGTATCAGTTAGATTGTTTTGTTGTTGTTTTTTTATGTTACACCTGATCTAGCCAATCAAAACTCATAATTTGCGGATACACAGACATCAACTACTATTGCCTCTACAGTAATGTCCTTCGGACAATAAGAAAATCGTAAACTTACGTAAAAGGTTTAGTGTAAAACTATGCAAGTTTTATAGTACATAAGAAAATCGTAAATTTACATAAAATTTTTACGTAAATTTACGATTTTCTTACACATTGTAAGACTTATGTAGTATTATGCTAAATTTTATGTAAGTTTACGATTTTCTTACATACCATAAAAACTTGCGCAAGTTTACGCATATATATTTTTGCTGATGTAGATATTCAGGGTCCTTGTATGAGCATATTTTATTTTTTAATTTATATATAATTATCTATGCCAAAATCTATAAGTTTTGGTTTAATAAAGTGCAGCAAACCCAGAACATTTTAATATAAATTACAAATATACATTTGCTTGTTCTATACTTGACAAAATATATCTCTTTTTAGAAACACATGTCTACATGGACCACATTTTTTATAGAGAATACTTAGCACAGTAATGTCATGTTTACTATGTTCATACCTTTTTTTAGCTTGTCCATATTTATGTCCATAGTGTCCATATTTCTTATAATAAAGTATATATTATTAAAAAATATACAAATTTAGTGATAAATCTTTTTGGAAAATATAGATAGCGACCCATCACCATGGCGACCTTTATATGATTGGCCAATTACATTAAAGATTAATGATTATATAAATAAAATTTTTTTATTTGTTTGTTTTTTTTATTTTAATACTGTATTTATTTTTTAGAACCGTTGTCGTTTAGAAGAGCCTTGACTTTGTATAAAGGTATGGCTGTTCTTCGTTTTTATTTTTTTATTATTTTTTTTTATTACAGTACTAATCTTCTTACGTTCTTTTCTTTAGAATGAATGTAGTATGAATAGAACGTGCCAGAACGAACATAGCATGGTAGATATAAGGTAAAAATGGGTATTTTGACAAATACAGATATTTTGACGAACTTGGATATCTTGTGACACAATAACCAGAATTAAGTGATTTTTATACCATTCGAATCATCTTAATGAGACGATTCGAATAGATGCTAAAGTATCCAATTCTAATCACTGGATCACAAGATATTGTCGATTGAATACAAATAAAAACAATCTAAAGGGAATTTTGATGGATTGAAAACTTGGATATAAGATTGATGATATCTTGTGTTCCAGTGATTAGAATTGGATGATTTAACAACTGCTCGAATCATCTAGTCGAAACAAATTGAATGCCATAAAAATTACTCGATTCTAATCACTGTATCACAAGATATCTCAAAATCGTCAAAATATCCCTACCCCCATAAAATTTGTATTTCTTGTACAATTTATATCTGGGTTGCTATCATTCAAAAATATTTTGTTACATTAATGTTTTTATATGAATCTTGCTTAGCATTACATATAGTATTCAGATAAATAAATAAATAAATAAGTTTTTATATTAAAAATAAAAAAATATTTTATATTACCTACTTTAACTTTGTCAAAATACCTGTTTTTACCTTATATATATTTTTTATTAATTTATTGCATTATTAATATTCTTACGTTCTTTTCTTTAAAATGGACAAACATGGTAGTTGGCTAGAACAGACATAGCACAGTCACAATAGATTTTTTTTATATAAGTAGTTTATTACAGTACTATCATTTTTACGATCTTTTCTTTAAAATGGATATAGCATAGTAGTTAGCTAAAACACTGCTAGATCGATGACAGTAATTTTTTTTTATAATTGGTTAATACAGTACTAACGTTATTATGTTCTTTTTTTTAGAACGAACATAGTACGATTAGGAATGTGCTAAAACAGACGTAGCACAGTAAATAGTTTTCTTTCTTTTTTTTCTTTTTTTATTAAACTAGGCTAATGCATAGCATTATATGTCTGGAGCACATCATATGATGTTCATTATATTACACAAACGCATTAACATCACAAAATATTTTAAGCAGATATATATCGATTTATAACGCATAATCGATTTATATCGATTAAAATTAAATGTTATATATCAATTACAGTCATCCCTTCATATAGTCACCCTCTATATAGTCACTAACTCTATATAATCACCCTAAAATATTATACCGTTTTTTTAATATTAAAACTACCTTTATGTAGTCTCAATTATGCTATAATCACTATCACATTTTTTTGGAATTTGTTGGCTGATTTTAATAATAAAATTACCTCTTCACAATCATATTTATATAAAAAAAAAAAAA
>QKWP01000798.1:39036-51899 GCA_003550325.1 Gigaspora rosea
AATATTATAGGCAAAGGCAAAGTTAATGCAAATAAGCTAGAATGTTTAGAGGTAGTTAGATAGAAATTAGAAAAAAGAGATATAGTAGAGAATAGAGAAGTAAAGAGAATTAAAAAACATAAGTATTGTGAAATTGCTGGGAAAATCATTTAATAGAATTAATAGTTAGTGATGAATATTATAAAAATAGATTAGTTAAATACTTAATAGAAAATATAGAATTAGAAAATAAGAGTTTTACTTTTTATACGGATAGCTCACTAGGGGAAGAACAGAGTACTGGCTCCAAGATGATGGAATGTGGCATAGTTCAAGTAGATAAAAAAGGACAGGTAATAAGACAGTTCGCACTAGCAGCAAGGCAGTGGTTCTCATCTACGAGAGCAGAGTTGGTTGCTATATTTGTAGCATTACTAGTGGTGCCAAAAGGAAAGGAAGTAAAAATTGTCATGGACAGTAAGGGTGCAATTATGGCAATAGAAAAAGGCCTAAATAAAAAAACAGCAAGAGAGTGGCTAAAGACAAAAAACAGAGGCCTAGTAGCAACTTTAGTAGAAGTAGTTCGAACAAAAGATCTACAGTTGAGACTAGTTAAGACAAAGGGGCACTCTGAAGATAGCCTAAATATACTTGCCGATTACGAAGCCAGGAAAGGGTTAGTAAGTGCATATGCACTTGTGATGTCGAGTATGAGTATCCCAGGGCACAACTTTAAAGTGGATGGAATGGTATAGCCATTGAAAAACCATTTCGCTCTTTTATAAAAATGTTAACAAATGTAATGATTAAGGCGGAATGGACATTTATTCGGGGTTCCAAAGACAAGACACATCATGAACAAAAAAATAAGCAGCACTGGCCTATTTTTCGTGAAATGATGAAAAGTGGAGCGAAGTTTAAGGATCACACAATTCGTTCGAATACTTGTCAGCTTTTTGAGTTAAGATGTATTAGCAAGTAGCTTCCGGTCCTGGAAAACTTGCAACAAAGGAAGCCAGATATATATAAAGATGCGAAGTGTATAAGATGCAATAAAGAAGAAGAGACTGTCAAACACCTGGTTAGGTGTGAGGTAGTGCTAAATCACATGAGAGAAATCGAAGAGCTAGCAGCTGAGAAGGCATATCAAGAATTGAAAGAGAAAATTGATGATAACTTCATAGTACCCAAGTTCTTGCAAGAACATTGGAAAGGCGGTATTACAGAAGAACAAGAAAGAAGAGGAAGACTGATCCGAGGACTAGTTACAATAGAAGATTGTCAAATCTAAGACAGCTTTTTTCGTCAGAGAGAAAAGCGAGAAAGTTCTTCGTATACTACTGGAAATATTGAATAGAATTGGTGCATGATAAAGTTTGGAAAGTAAGGTGCGAAAAGGTAAAGGATTGGGAGAAAGAGCAAGGCCTCTGTTTGAACACAAGTACAACTAAAGAAAGTGGAAAAAAGCAAAGCGAAATGAAGGAAAAAAGATACAGTAAGAAGAAAAGAAGGTAAAGACGAGAATACAAAAAAAGCAGAAAATGATTGGGATAGAATTTTTGATATAAGCAAAGAGGTGGTTACATGCTGGATCCTAAATGGACGGCAAGAGGAGTGGTGGAGAAACTGAAAAAGGCAGTTCTGACTGGCTGTAGAAACCATCCAAGGATACATTATGGACTTTATGCAAAAGCCATAATGCAGGATAAAATTCTACTATAGCAGGTCACACATAGGTACTCATAGAGCAACCGGGTGAGTCATCATTTGTAGTATAGGAAAGTAAAACTCTCAATTATGTAAAACATATATTTTTCGAGTATAATTTCTAATAAAAATGATGGCATAACTGCTAAAAAATAATAATAATAATAATAATAATAAATAAAAAATATAAAATTTTATATTAAATTGCAAAACCTTGTGAAAATATACAAAAACATGTGAAAATCTATAAAACAGTTAAAAATAAGTATACAGTATAATAGTATTGTTATTCCTAATTTTTAATCTGATATCTATCGATTATTACCGATTATTATCGATTACTATCTTAATCGATAGTCCTTGTTAGGGGGATTTAAATCGATTACTATCCAATAATGATAAAAATCGATATTAATCCCCGTGCAAATTTTGGTGATGAATATGCATATGTTGGTAACATTAAAGCACAAATATAGACATGCGTGAAAAATTTCTGAATTCCATTTCTGATAAGATTTATATCATATATATGCAAGTATATCAAAAAAGTAAAATTTGTCAAGATTTTTACAATTGAAGCACATCAGAAAGGTAATTTTTGTATTACTTTGCATAGACACTTATGGACTGTCGCTATGCTCTAGCCAATTAGTGTGTTATAGTACTAACATTCTTATATTCTTTTCTTTAGAACAAATATAGTACAATTGAATAGAACGTAGCTAGAACGGATGAACATAGCATGGTTACAGTAAATTTTATTTTATTTTATTTATTTTTTTTTATATATACAGTACTAACATTCTTATGTTCTTTCCTTTAGAACAAACATAGTATGAATCGACAAATAGAACGTGCGTGCTAGAACAAATGTAGCACAGTAGATAGTTTTTTTTTTATAATTGGTTAATATAGTACTAACATTCTTAGCTCTTTTCTTTAGAACGAACATAGTACAAATAGAACGTGCCAGAACAAACGAAGCACAGTAGATAGTTTTTTTTAGTTTTTTTATATAATTAGTACTAACGTTCTTCATTCTTTAGAATAAACATAGTACAATTAGAACAGATCATAGCTAGAATGCAAAAATTAGTATATGATATTTTTTTTTATATAGTACTAACGGGTTGTTTTTTTTTAGAATGAACATAGTACAATTGTTTAGTTAGTATAGGGCGTAGCAGTAGCATAGTTAGTAGAGTGTTAGTAGTAGTTAGTTAGTAGCACGATATTAAAAATTGGGGTTTTTTGTATTTTTTTTAATTTTTTTAATTTTTTTTAATTTTTTTGTATTTGTTTTTTTTTAAGTAAAAATATATGAACTCACGTGATTGATTTTGATTGGTCAATCACAGGGTCGGCATAAAATAATGCCCAATCTTTTTTACTTAATTTTAAATCATGTTATCATAATAAAATTTTAAGTAAATTCAATTTATTTTTTTGTTTAAAAATGTTTAAAATTGTCCAAACTCATGTTTATGACCGTCTATATATTGTTAACCTATAGAAAAACACAAAAGTGATCATAACTTATGATCCACCAATCCAAATTAAATGAAACAACCACCATTCGATTCAGCTCATCAAGGCGGTTCTAACGATCTATAGATCATCTCTATACGACTACTAGTTGCCAAGTTAGGAGTCATTAAATATTTATATCCTTGGGTCAGCAATCTGATTTGCTAGGAAATTGCTGCGGGCAAAAATGTTAGATCTGACATATCTGAAAGATGTCATATTTATAGCTTATATTCTAGATATCTCATATATTATATTTATACATTTATTACGCATATTACATTTATTATAGTTATACTATATATTTTATTAATAGTAGTTGTAGTATATATTACACATGTAAAAGATATTGACTGTTACATTTGTAAAAATTCAAAAATATAAAAGTGGCCGATGTGGACCCCAAGTTCAACATCGAGTCTTCATACTTTTTTAATAATAAAAACAACTATTAACTACACAAATCAAACAGTTATTAGGATCTTCATATTTTAATTATAGCCTCTTTTATAATTGCAAATTGGCTTAAATCTTCTTTGTTAAGTTTTCTTAAAAATGCCATACTGACTTAGATATACCATAGTAACAAAGTTTGAAGTTACACAAAGTGTTCACTGTCTAAGATCACTCTAGTTACCTAATATCTTTGAAGAAGTGGATATAGGATAACTATATATTACTAATTTAATATGTGTTTGTATAAAAATGCTTAAAATTACAAGGCCAAATTATGTTCGATATTTTCAAACTAATTAATTCTTCAAAAATTAAAAAAAAGGACTTTAAGCTTCTCAAAACTCAGATTGCTCATTTAAATATAGTAAAGTTATATCATTCTTTAAAAAATTGGATACACAAGTATATTAATTTATCACTACTAATATAATTCACATAAATAAACTATTATAACTAATTTTACTTGTTAGGTTGATATGAAGGCATCAAACAAGCTTGCAAATACAAAAGAAAATCTGTGAGAGTCAAAATTAAGGCCCTTTGCATACATACTATTATTATCTTAAAGCAAAAGTTAATTAATTAATAAATTACAAATATTTAACTAATCAAAATAATAACTGATATAATAAATCAATATTGAAGTATTATATTATAACTAGAGCAATATATATTATAGTGATAAATAAAATTGTAATTAAATATTAATATACAGTTGGCCCTCTTAACATTGGTATGCATAGTGAACAGGTTTTGTATCAGATTTGAAAACATTACAAACTATTAGATTATATAATGGAAACAGACTTGGTAAATTAATTTTTTATTAGATTTGGCAGGTTATTAGTATTGACAGAATCAGTTTTGAGAGGGTTAACTATAATATAATATAATAAATTAATAACAGATATGGGCTAGTGCAGAAAGATTTGTACCTTAAAAATTTTATAATTTTGATACTAAGAAAAAATTTTTATTTTTTTTTGATTAATTATTAAAAATTATTTAGCATCAAATAAAATAGGTTTTATTTTAACTTATTATATTATTTTTATTGTTTTAACATTGTTTTATTTTAATAACTAAGCATATACAATTTATTGTATTTGAAAAAAAACAAAAAATTTTTTTTTAAAAAAAAGATATTTTAAATAATTTTGCAAACAATATGCTGTTTTATAAGCTTGACCTATGCATATGTAGTAAAGTTAAAATTTGAGCAAAATTGAATTACTGGTTGTGAAAAAATTAAGCTTTAAAGTGACAAAAAAAAACTTGGAACTTTTAACTTTGGAATGAAAGTTGGATTAAAACCAATAAATTGCAAAAAAATAAAATTTAACAAATAAAAAAAAAAAAAAACTTAGCATTAATTATTTTTTAAATATTTTTTAATTTTTTTAAACCTTTTTTTATAATTCTGGCTGGCATTATGGTAATGCTGGCCAAAATTATAGTAGTCAAATTTTATAAGTATTAATAAAATTAGTTAACTTTAAACTTTTATAACAGTAGTTAAACTTAATAAATTAAAAAACAATTTCTATAGTTTTATTCTTAAAGTCTTTCTCTGTATTTTTATAAAAAAAATTGTTTTAGCTATACTAGTTATTTTTTTATGATGTTTTAAAAATTATCAATTTCTCTTGTTGATTTAAGAGTTTTTACACTGTATTAATAAATTTTTTTATTTTATCAATAAAATAATCAAAAAAAAATATTTTTATTAATCTGGTAATCTAATAAGAGCTTTTCTAAATATCTCTGGCCAGAGTTATATAGCTTATACATCAGCAAAAAAAAATATGCGTAAACCTCTGTAAGTTTTTATGCAGGGGTAAACTTACGAAAAATTTACAATAGTCTTACAATTAGTTCAGAGTATTATATAGGGGTAATAATTATAAAAGATTATGCTATAGTACCTTCAGAGGATTACAAAGGTGTAATAATTACAAACTTTTACAGTAGGGCTCTGAAGTCTTGGTCCGGTTCAGTCCGGGTCCAGCTGGACCTGAACCCTAACCCGGACTTGAACTATAAATTTTGGAAATTTTGAACCCGGACTCAAACCCGAACCTAAAGTACTGAACTCGAACCAGACTTAAACATGATTATAGGTTCAGTTCAAAGTTTATGAACCTGTCCGGATCTGAAATTAGCAGTAAAAAAAAAAAAGTTAAAAATTTCTTATGCTAATCTGATCCGTAATATGGCATAGATCATAAATATATGCAGTACAAAATCTAAAAAAAACTTAAAAAAACTGTAACAATTTTTAATTTATTTAAGCGTAGGGTGAACGTAGATCAATTTTAATAGTGATCACGTTGTAATCATATGAAATCAGGTGATCGACCAATCAGGATTGTAAAACAACATAAATTCAACCAATCAGAATTAATAATTTTTGTGCGACCTAAAGAAATTTGGTATCATCTAAGTTTTTTTTACCAATATACGAAGGTAGATTTTTTCAAATGATATAGGGTTTGAAATTTTACTATGACAAATAAGAAGCTTCAAATTATATGCCACGAAATTTTGGGGAACATTAGAAATAATTCTAAAAAGTTTTATTAGAAGCATGTGTCTGATTTCTATATAAAATTTTGCTATATCATGTAAATCATATGAAAATTGATCTATGTTCACCCTACCCTTAATTGTTGTTATGATTTTACGATTTTTAATATAACTTGCTAATCATTATAATAATCTTATTGGAGTAAGTACTCATACCCAGATAACTCTTTATCCACAAGCTTGTAACAGGACCTATAAATATACATAGATTGGTCAGGTTAATTATAGGATTACTAAAAAAGAAAGATCTGCAAAAAAACTTTCAAAATAAGCAAAAAGTTACTATAAATAGAAAAGATCTGCATAAAAATCTCAGACCTATCTATATATGGAGTGCTCCGTATTAAAAGGGCCCATTTTTACAATTTTTTGAAAAATGAGTTTTTATTAAATTCATGTAAATTTTGACATAATTGATATTTTTCAATTATTAATAAAAGTTGATTTGCATAATAAAAAATCAAGATAATTTAAAAAGAAAAATTACATGAGGCTGCGTAGAGCCAACACGTCACGAGATTATCCGATAGTCACCTGCCTTCTTTAACCAATCAAAATCGTGAAATTTAATTAATCCCGAATCAGTCCGAAAATCAAAACAAATGGTTAAACTCAATTATCTCAAAATGAGATAAATGTAAAAATGGGACCTTTTAATACGGAGCACTCCATATATTTAGGGGTCCTGTAGGACCCCGAAGGATACATATAATACTGAGATCTGGCTTTGTATAGACTTATATATAATTTTTCCATATGTCATATTTTTAAATTTGTATAACCAACTGGGAATTTTTTGAAAAGTTAGATGTTTATTTGTATAACAAAGACGATCTTTATAACAAGTACAATCTTTTTTTGTATAACGATACTATATATACATTGGGAAAATTTTTAACTAGATATAAATTGATATATACCATATGTTGCAGCTACCTTTTTTTGCTGATTTTTAACAAAAAAAACCTGTGGGTAGCTTATTTACTATTTTAAGTAATTTAAAGCACAATAAATGGGTAGCTTATTTTTGAATACAAAACTTTATTAAGTAAAATAAATAAATAAATATGCTGTAGACAATAAATAAATATGCTGTAGACGATAAATAAATATGTTATAAACAATAAATAATATGCAGAAAAAAATCGAGAGTAACTTATAAAGCGATTTTTGGTCAATCGATTATAGTCGCTACATAGTAAAGTCTAAATTTTACTAAGCAAATCGATTAAAGTCGCATAAGTAACATTGTTCAGCAGATCAAAATACGTGTACCCTGAAAATTTCATACAAATCGGAGAACTTTTTATTATTTGACTTTTAATTTTTACGTTCAACGGTTTTTTTTTTATAAAAAAAAAACCGTTGAACGTAAAAATTAAAAGTCAAATAATAAAAAGTTCTCCGATTTGTATGAAATTTTCAGGATACGCGTATTTTAATCTGCTGAACAATGTTACTTATGCGACTTTAATCGATTTGCTTAGTAAAATTTAGACTTTACTATGTAGCAACGTTCATCGATCGTATGGGTAGCTTATTTTCGGAACTAAAAATTTTGTTGTTGAATTTGAACACAGTTAACTACCGCCCTTCTTTTTCTAGATAGGTTTCTGATTTTCTCTTCGTCACTTTTTTTTGTGTAATTATGTTTTTGGCTTTGGTGGTTAACATGATTATACTAGTACTCAGATCTGAAATTGTATAATTTATAGTAAATTTGAACTTATATGATAATTTTGTATAAAGCTTTTAATAAAATTAAGTGTATAAAGTTATATTAAAATTTTGAGTCTGGATCTGAGTTATATATGTATCCTTCGGGGTCCTGGTCCTGTTGTAACCTTTAACAAAATCTAATAACCAAATCCTATTTAAATAAAAGAATAATGGTTATATCCAGAATATTTATATTATAATGCATCAATCAAATAAAGTAACTCTATATTGTTAATATAAAAAAATAATTTATGCATGAAGTTGTACAGTACTTTGCACATTTTATTCTAACTTACATATTTGTTAGGTGTCATCAGTGGCCAGACAAAGAAGATCTAGGTGTATTTCAGAAATAAATAAGAGTTTAAAAAATCTTATTTGTGTATCAAAATTTTGAAATCGAAAAATGAAATGGGAGTATTTAGAGACTCCCATTTGATGAAATTATGCCGATCAACAAACTATTTAATAATAATAAACTGATATTAGAACAGTATCAATTAACAATAAAATAATTTATAGTAATGAATAAATATATTTGAATTAATTAAAAAATAAATAAGATTTGTACATTTCTTATTTAATAATAAATACATAGTCTTTTTGTTTTCAAAATTAGATTTACAAATTTTAATTCTGAAACTCTTTATTTTTATAATGTTCCGAGTTTATTGATTCTCAATTGGTATGTATTAATATAATCATTTCTGATTCTTAATTGGCATGTATTATTTATGAATCATGAAATACTATTCAAATATAAATATAATTATTAGTAAGTAATTAATATATAGTCTCATGATTTGTGAAAATTGAGAAAGGACATGTTTCAATTCAGAATTAAAGTAAATTCAGAAATGGATCAAAACAATAATAGTATAGGATAATCCTTTTATCACACAGCTTTCAACTTGCGCTATTCTTATTATATTCTGTACTATATAAAGTATATAATAGAAAAATAAAATAAGTGCTTACTGTACAAGTATATATTTATATATATAATATAATAATTATTATATATTTATTTATATTGACCTATTAAATAATATAATAAACAAACAAAATATTAAAATCATGTTCTTATTTAAAATATATTAAATTTATAATGTAGACAAGTTTTATACCGGGTAATGCTAGTATCTATATAAAATTTTAATGGGAAAAAATGCGCATGATTCAGAAATATGCGAATTAATGCATATTTACGCGCATGATTAGGGAATCATGTGCATATATGAAACCCATTTCTAGACCCGGGTGATACTTACCTGGAACAGAACACTATGCATATTGGATTGGGTTTTGGACTTTCGGACCGGACTCAAACTTTTTGGACTGGGCTCAAACCGGACTCGAACCAAGCCAAAAGTTTGATATTCGAACTTGGACCGGACTGAGTTGTAAAATAGTTTGAATTCGAGTCCAGTTCGAAATTTGAACCGGACTCGGACTTGTCTAAAGTCCAGCCTAAGTCTAGGTCTGTCGGAGCTCTATTTTACAGCATAGTAAATTCAAAATATAGCAAAAATATTATGAACAACAAACATTGAAAACTTGCGAAAACTGGCGAAACCTAGCATAATTCAATAATATATTATGATATTATGATCAATTAATAATCAATTAATAATAAAATTCACATAATCATGCTTTTTGCAAGTTTTTTAAATATTTTACAGATTTTTGCATGTTTTTGCATGTTTTTGCATATTTTCACAAGGTTTCGCAATTTAATATAAAATTTTATATTTTTTATTTATTATTATTATTATACATTATATTTTAATTCAATATATATTTTATTATATATTATTATACATTTTTACAAAAAAATGAAAAAAATGATAAAAAAAATAAAACCAAAAAAAAACTAAAATCGAAAAAATAATGAAAAAAAACAAAAATAAAAAAATAGTAATGTTTTGAACCCTTTCGCACTTTTAAACACTTATTTTCTCATCCTGTAGTTAGCTATTATTTCTTTTCTTCTTTGTTTTAACTACTGTATAATATTTACTTATATTCGCTAATATTTGCTCATATTCACTACTTTCAAAATAAAAAAAAAATAACAAAAAAAAATAAAACCAAAAAAAACGAAAATGAAAAAATAGTAATATTTTAAACTATAGTGGAATTCACCTAAAACCAACATATTTTATATATAGGCGCCAATTTTTTAGCTGCAGTGTAACCTAATTATCCAATAAAAATGCAAAAAAACTTAATACAATTTTAAATTTAATTAATAACATTTAAATTTTTGTTAATAAATTCATGTTTTTTTATATATAAACGCCAAAATTTTTGAATCATATATAAATCATATATAAATTTAAATTAATATAATGGTTTAAAAATAAAAGATATTTAAAAAATTTATTGATAGTTTAATAATTTAAACAATAAGCTATTAAATTATCAAAAAATTTTTTAAATATCTTTTTTTTTAAAAAGTTATAACAATTTAAAAATTTTTATAATTAAAAGGTGATGGCTTTAGGTGAATTCCACTATACTTTCACACTTCGTTGCATAATACTAGCTCTATAAACTTATTTTTCTTACCCTGTAGTTAGCTATTATTTCTTTTTTTCTTTGTTTAATTATTATATTCACTTATATTTATTCATATTCACAACTTCCTAAAAGTGTTAGTAAAAAAAAACAAACAAAAAACAAAAAACAAACCCAAAAAAAAATAACCAAAAAAACAAAACTGAAAAAAATAAACTATTATATTTGCTTATATTTGTTCATATTTGCTTATATTCGATTATATTCGCTCAAATTCGCGACTTCTTGCAAAGTGCTAAAAATTTTAGAATTGGTGTTCTTGTAAAGTATCGGAAAAGTCAAGTTGTTTTTTGCAAAGTTTTGAAAGAAGTAAGAGATAAATAAAATAAAATAAAAT
Source organism: Gigaspora rosea (assembly GCA_003550325.1). Classification (NCBI taxonomy): domain Eukaryota; kingdom Fungi; phylum Glomeromycota; class Glomeromycetes; order Diversisporales; family Gigasporaceae; genus Gigaspora; species Gigaspora rosea. The sequence goes on from QKWP01000798.1 coordinate 49,928, forward strand.
TAAAAAAATAAGTAAAAAAAAAAGAAAACAAAAAAAAAACAAAAATGTAAGGAATACTCTTTCCCATACATCCCTAAAAATCATATAAACAACAAATTACTATGGCAAAGAGCGCTTTTTCGTACACAAACATAATTAAGGTTTAAGTAAATAATAGCATTAGCTACTTCACCATTTCTGGACTACAAAATCAAGCGTAAAAGGACCCAAACTGCTTGTACACCACCTTCTTCAACAAAATTGTTGCCGACTTTGTCAGCAACACAAAACCATAAAAACGAAAGTACAGACATGCATATCTGTGCCACTCCTTATACTGCTATGCATATAGATAATAATGACAAAGACCATACTACAAAGAAAATAAAAACCACCCTACCCTTTCGACTGAAACACCTAGGATACCCTCCCTAGATAATAGTAGCAAAAAAAATATAGAAAACTTGGGGAAATCTACTGAGACCCCAAATATCTCAACTATGACGTCAGCGGACCTTCCGATCACAACAAACCACAAAATCTTCCTAGAACCCACATCAATACCCATAACATTTTCCCACAACAACCCTTATGTAGATCATGGGACCAACACAACAAATCAACAGACCGATCAGCTGACCTCAACACTACAAGTACCGGACCTAGATACTGGATCTGATGCAGTTCCTTCCGACCTAACTCCCCAGACAAACGACCAATGCCATCCAGTACTTACAGAAGCCAATTTCTTTGACTTTGACATCGCTGGGCCTAAAATATACCCACTATCCGAAAACGAGGCAAACAAGCAAGAGGATACCGAAATGGAAATTACGTTAGACAACACAATAGAATCAGAACCGGAATTATCGCAACAAACACATTGAGCAACCTTACCTCCGAAACCCACCTACAGTGCAATCGCATCTGGCAGAAGCACCACCATCCATAATAAAGCCCCTCGACAAGGAATTATATACGAATGGAAAGACCAAGTAGAGAAAAAACTAAAAGAGATACGTCAAAACTTGAGAGTTGACAATTTCGACAAAGAGACCTGGTACACAGACAAAATCATAGAAATTCTGCAGTCAAAAGAAAACCTTACAGCTTTTATTAGACATAAATTAAATACAAATCCAACCAACATCCAAATTCCAACTGCTATCAATGCACAAAGACATAGCTTTCTTCCGCTCCTTTACTCGAATAGCCTCAGTCCAAGCCCCCCATCAAATAGAATTTTCTATACTACTGAACAAAGCTATAGCCGATATAAAAGATTACACAACATACCGATAACCAACAAAACCAATAGGGACCAAATATTCTTCGGCCTACGACAAAAAATTGCAATCGACTATCCGAAGAACCTAAATTTCATAGACTTAAATGGCCATGAGATTACTAGCTGGATTTTCTATTTATGGGGCTTTGGAAAAATGGAAAAACACATTGACTTTACAACTGCGCGTACAATAGCGAAAAATATACTCGATGAAACTATCGTCCCTCTTCTAAACACCCGGATGACATCGACGAAAATATCCATTCCATATTTCCTTTCCAATTACCAATTATCGACCATTACGATACTCGCCAGATAGTTAGCATGCTCCGACTGATCTTCTCATTTCAACAACTCCCTGAGGCATACTTTAAACACACACGCATGCCACTCCTATCCTACCCTGCAGACTTGACCTCTGAGATAACCAACCATTTCCCTATCACAGAATACGCCGACCTCCGATCCCTCCCAGAATATTGTAGGGAACTGCGCAATTATTACACCTTTAAAGAACTTCCGCCTTCATATTTTTCACTACCGGTAGCAGAAGTGAAGCCACAACTTCCAGTTACCCCACAAGAATTAAACGTTGAGATCTGACACTTATTCCCCTTTGCTGCTAAAAATGAGTCAGATTTCAAACAACATATAGACATCTTAAAGGAATACTACTATTTCAAGAGACTGCCCAATGATTATCTC
>QKWP01000798.1:62195-82718 GCA_003550325.1 Gigaspora rosea
AAATAAAACAAAAAAACAAAAATAAAAAACATGAAACGAAAAAATAAATGAAACGAACCTTGCAAAACTTGGAAAATCTTGCAAAAACTTGCATTTTTGAGAAATTGCTGGAGTGTGTTTTTGCAAAGTGTTGAAAGGCTGAGTTGGCTTGTGCAAAGTACCAAAAATTCATTGGATTTCTTGCAAAGTGCTAGCGGTAAAGTATAGAAATAAAATAAAAAACTTTAAAAATTAAAAAATAAAAAAAATTAAAAAATAAAAAAAAATGAAATGAAACTAAAAAAATGAAATAAAACCAAAAAAAAACAAAAGGAAAATGAAAAAAACAATGTAAAATTTATAGAAGATCTAAATTATAAACAAAAAAAATAAACAAAGATCTAATTTGATCTTGTAGTACAATCATCAAAAATCATCAAAACATTTCAAAAATATTAGTCAAACGCGTCCTTGATATGATCCAGGTTACAAATCGTTCTAAAATATTTTGAAAGTATTCAAAATATTAAAAAAAAAGAAAAAGAAAAAAAAGAAAGAGAAAAAATAAAAAAAAAAGGAGAAAGGGGTAAAAATCGTTCAAAAATGGTAGGATTTTTTTTTAAGTTTTTTCGCACATTTTATGAAATATATTTTTATAATTTATGGTAGCTTACAGATCAAATAGGCTTTAGAAATTTTGAACTTCATTTTTTTTTTTACGATTAAAACACTCAATTATCGAAATATTTTGAAAATATTAGTTAAATTTTGATTCATTTTGAAATAATTCGAAAATTAGTATAAAATAGTTTTTTTATTTTTTTATGCGCTATAAGAAAATTATAAATTTATATAAAAATTTTATTAAGTTTACAATTTTCTTATGTACCATAAAAAAATTGTAAAATTACATAAAAATTTTATATAAATTTACAATTTTCTTACACACTATAAGAAAATCATAAACTTATGGAAAATTTTTACATAAATTTACAATTTTCTTATACATCGTAAGACTTACGCAATTTTACACTAAATTATTATGTAAGTTTATGATTTTTTTAATATCATAAAAACTTGCGCAAGTTTACGTATATATATTTTTGCTTATGTATATCTCTGGCCTTTTTGGCCAATCAAAGAATGGAAAAATCACATGATTAAAAGTTCATGTGTTGATCTGATTGCCAATGCAAAATCAGATGTGCATCGCCAGATCTGAATAGATAAGTATAGATCATTTTTGATCTGTTTTTTTTGTTTTTTTTTATTTTCACTTGTCTTTGCTTTTTTCGCCTTTTTTGCTAACTAATTTTTTTATTTATTTATTTATTTAGCTTGTTATATTGTCGCTATTGTTGCAGTTGGCGTTGTCATTGGTATTATTGTTGGTATCAGTATTGGTGCTATCATTGATGCCATTAGATTTCCTCTAGATTCAGTGATTTATATTTCTTTGACGTTTTTGCTTGCGTTCGTGATGTGGGCTTACAGGTGGTCATGCGAGTGGTTTTATAGATGGTCTTTCGTATTTCTCGTGGGATGTTTTCATTTTTTCCAAGGTTTTTGTGGAGGGTAGTCTTATGTTTAGGTTTTGCCAAAACATAGAAATTGGCCAGTGAAGCAGCTCTAGTAAAGGTTCCCTTTTTTTTTTTTATTTTTTTCTTTATTTTCTTTAACTGTTTAGGGTTTTTTCTAGGTTTGCCAGGATATGAAATCATCATCGTTAATTTTTGGTCATTATTGTTGGTCCTTTTTTCGTCGATGGTGTTGTCCATTGGTATTTCTTTTTGTCATTAGTGTCATCGTTTGTTGGTAGTGTCGTTGTTCATTGGTGCTCTTTTCGTCTTTGGTGAGTCGTTCTTGCTGTGTGCCATATATTCCTAAAGGTTACTTACTTCGTGTGTAGGGTTAGGGTTAAAATTAGAAGATAGAATGGGCTTAGAGTTAAAGTTATAATTAGGGTTAGATAATAACACAGGTTTAGTATTAGATATATGAGTTTAGTGTTAGATTAAGATAGATAGTAGCATGAGATTATGTAAGTGAATACATATTTGTTGTATAATGAATATGAAATAAATATAAAATGAATAGATTAGGGGGCATCCATAAATAACATTATGTACCCCTCATAGTAGTGCTTGACCCCCCTACTATATGAAAAATTTTTTCAAAATCCGTATATTTATATATAAAATTTTACAAAAACTTGAATATATTGTGACACAGTAATCCGATTTGGATTATTTAGGTACTATTCAATTCATCTTAGTGAGACGAATCCATAATACCAAAATCATTTCATTTGGACCACTGGATCAATAGTTATTCACAAAAAACTATTGATTTTATTGTCATTTTATAAGAAAACTTAATAACCAATAGTATTTGGCCAATAACTTTTGATCCAGTGATCCAAATAACATGATATTGGTACCATTCGACTCCTCTCACCAAGACGAATCGAATGGTGCCAAACTCATTAAATTTGGACTAGTGGATCAGATTTTAAACGATTTTTTCTAAAAAAATTGCGATATATTTTTAACCCCCCTACTTAATAGAAAAAACATTATATTTTGTCAGACCCCTCCCTCCTCTTGTATAACATTATTTCTGGATGCACCTTATAGTGAAATATATATAGTATAAAAAAAATTGACAAGTTATCAAAAATAAAATTTTTTGACCAAATTCTTTAGGGTTAGTAGTTAAGTTTAGAGGTTAGTTTTGGAGTAAAGTTTATATTAAACAAGTATAAGTGGGTTAGGGTTAAATAGAAATCTATATTTCATTTTAATCGATTTTATTATGTTCTGTGACAATAAATAATGTGATGCATGACCAAGTTAGTAAAGCCAGGTATGTATGTACATGATTTTTCTGATTTTTAATTAAATCGGTTAATATTAAGTTTAGAGTTAAATAAAAAATAGAAAGAGCATTTTATATATAGCAAAATCGCATTTCTAGCACTTTTATATAGTGGGCCAAGACCGGTTTAGATAGCCATTTTTATATTTTCATGGTTTTGTCTTTGTCACCTTGCTTGTTTTGTTTGGATGGATCCATTTATATTTCAGACAATCTTGTGATGTACCTGGCTTTAAGCGACCCCAAGTTAGTAAAGTGTGGTTGGATTTTGGATTACACAAACCCTTCCGATCAACTGATAATCCGAAAAGGCAGAATACGTGACCTTTGCTTGTTTTGATTGGCCAATCGACCAGAGATATATAAGTTATATATCTCTGGCCAGAGATATTTAATAAAGCCCATCTAATAAATATATTAAATTAAAAAAATTAAAAATTAATTTGTACAAAAAATATTTTAATCAAAGCTATTTGAGGTACAAATCTTTTTGTAGATAAATTGATATTTAATAAAATAAAAATAAAATAAATTAGTTAATTGATGATTTGGATAAGATCAGCACTATTACCATATTGGGACAATAGTAAATTTTGAAGATAAGTACAATATAAATTTTTATTATATGCTGGAATTTGAAGTAGGTCCAATGAAAGTAATTTTTTTATTAAGTTAACAGCTCAAATTAATTAACTAAAAGTTGTAGAGCTTACTAAGATGCATCTAATGATAGTATGATTATTCAAATCAGCCTAGTATATGCTAAGATATTGCTAAAAAATGATTGCCTGACTATATAAAATTTTTAGTTTGTTTACATACACGTAGAATTTTATATAGTCAGCCAATTGTTTTTTAGCAATATCTCAGCGTACATTAGGCCAATTTTAACGATATAACTACTATTGGATGCGTCTCAGTGAGCTTTACAACTTTCAATTAATTGATATAATTGATATAAGCTATTAACTTAATAAAAAAATTACTTTTCATTGGACCTATATTAGATTATAGTATATATTAAAAATCATAGTAATTTTGCCCCAAATTCTAATATAAAAATAGTGCTGATTTTATTTGAATAGTAATTAAACTAAATAAATTAAAATTGTCTAAAATAATAAATATAAAGTAAAAATAAAATAATAAATTAAAATAAATTAAAAATTTGTATATAAAATAAATTAAAAGATATAAATTAACATGATATTTATGATATAATATCTCTTTAAATTTTTTCTTAATAATAATTTAGAATTAAAAAAATTTTTTGATTTGTAAATTCTTTGAAATGATATTAGAAATATATATTAATCAAAAAAATTTAACAAACTACTATCTAAAGGTCAAAAATCAAGAATTTATTCAAAAAATTATAGAAATAAACTAAATAAAAATAAGAATTCAAACTTCATAAATTTATAAAATAGACAAATAATTTTCTGTAAATTATTTATTTTAGTTAAAACAAATAGACATTAAAAACTTAAAAACAAAAAATATAACTTAACCTAATCTTTGTAGCAAAATTTTGAATTATTAGCAATTGCTTTTCAAAATAAAAATTTTTGTTTTTTATTTGCTTGCTAAATAAAATTTTACATATGCTCCGATTTTTGGAATTTATTTTTTTTTTTTATTCAACGAGGTCTATCCTCTAATTCTTTATTAATTCAATTTATAAGATTATACAATGTATACATCAAAAAAGAATTTTAGGGAAATAGGGGTAAGAGCTGATTTACTCTCGACCTAAGCTGTGCTAAGATCGCTAGACCTCAGTCTTCGAAGGAGAAAAGAAATGATCGCCCATGGGCGATGTATCTATCTAAGTTTAAGAAAAGAGGGATATGTTGGAGACCGGAATAGTCGAGTAAGTGATGTGATCTATCTAGTGGGTATGGGGTAGGGAGAATTGGATCGTGACGATATTGTCTTGATGGAATCCAAATTTCATGGTATATCATCTTTATGATAAGATGATTTAGAGCAGGTGCGTATTTGATTCTATCCTTGTATCTTCCAAAGGGCGCTAGGGTAGCGGTAGTGATAAATCCGAGAGGTAGGTTCTTATTTATATGGAGGTTCTTGAAGGCAGAAATAAAGTCTGTAGGTTGGTAGAAATCAAGTTCAAGTTCCGAAGCTAGAATATTAATTGAATCTTTTAGCATTGAGGTTAAGGTGGAGGGGTTAGAGATACACGTGATGAGGTGTGCGATCGTTTCTGGTACAGCAAGACAACGTGGGCATTTGAAGTCTTGATATTTTGTAGGATTTCTGTAATGAAGCGTTTCAAATGTAGGTAGTTCGTTAGCTATTAACTTGACTTTAAAATTTTTTAACTGAGAGAGAGCTGGGTTAGTTGATAGTGAGAGAGGGTTTTCTTTGAACGATAAGCATGAAATCGTGGCTCTTATTTGTATGTCCGGGTATTCAGTAGTCCTGTATTTGATTCTATTTTGATTTGTCCATCGTGTGTGGTTGGTCAGATTATTAATATCTTTCAACGTTGTTTTTAGGTTATAAGTGCACGGGGCGTTGCGGAGGGCAGGGACATATCAGTTGAACAAAATCGTTGAGGGGTGAAATCCAATTTTAACATGTTATCCAGTCTTTGAGGGCGAGATAGGTCTTGGTTGAAGTGGGAAGTAAGTATCAGTATAGAAGTAATAGCTTTGTCCATTATTAGTGTAAGGGCATATTGGTTCTTGTCTAGGGACTGAAGTCTATGATAGAGATTGTTATATGCCATCTCTATTAAATTCAAGAAGCTGCGGTTGTTGGAGGTGACTGCGATTTTAGTTCCAGGAAGAAGGCTCGTAGCAATGAAGGCAAGTAGTGTGAGTGCCGCATTTTCTGCGCTGGGCCAAAATTTGTTTGTGCACCCCCAAGTGATTTGGAAGTTTCGAAATGAGCCTATTGTTAGTGGAGTGTTGGTATCCTTGTCACCAGGAGTAATGAAAATATAGTCTCCAACTAATCGGGCTTTGTTGTTTATCTTGGTTAGCTTTTCCCAAATTTCTATTGGAAATCCGGGAAAGCAATGAGTGGATGGGTTTTATTAGTTATAGTATAATTGTTATGATGAAATGTTTGAAGGGTGATATTAGATCGTGGGCGGTTCATAGAGGTGATATTGAGAGCGAGTTCTAGATTCTGGAGATTCGTATGTATGCTCTTACAAGAAGATACTCGTAGGCTATATAGGTACTTGTGATTGCGGATGAAATAACAATTTTTCAATTTAAGGGTCGGGTCTTTTAGTTCACAGCCAGGACAAGGGAATGCCTTATCGTTGTTACCGATGTTGTAATGCCGAATGTGAACGAATTGGTTTACTAATCGAGTAACCTTTCCAATTGTTAGATCTGTCGTGGTTATCCATGGGGTCTTCCCAGGTCCCTACTTTATCAGGGTGCAAGGATTTGAGTAAGTGTATTGCGTCGAAGGGTTGGCATTATTTGTAATAAGGTCATGGATCTCGAAAAACCACCGGGGGGTTCGTCCTGATGGTATTTTCTCAATGTTATAATGGAAGTTTTTCCAGTTAAAAAGCTTTGTGTTGTCTGAGTTTAAGAATTGTTCGATGTATTTGATATCATGTTGGTTTAGTTTTCTTTTCAATTGGTGGGGTCGTGAGTGTTATATTAGTATGTTGTTGATTGAGGTACCAATTTTCGGTAAAGGTTTTGGCCAATCCGTTTCAGTGTTACAAGTGAATTGGATATCGTTGTTGTGAATTGCTATAACTGATTGGGCAGTATGTGTGTAGAGTTGACTTCGAGGGAATAACGGTGGTTCTATCAAAATGGATTGGTGTGCTTTAGTAGAGTCCTGAAGGTCCTGTATTCTCATTTTGAGGAAGAAATTCTCAAAGTGGGAATGATTAATATTTTTTAGAAAGGTCTTTGCCAGTACCGCTAGTTGAATCTGCGACATGTTTTTTAGACCGTAGATATTAGGGTGAAAAAAAAATGAGTTAGGCAAACCACAAGAGAGTTTTGCCTTGATTTTGATCAGGTTAGTACAACAATTGGTTAGGGTTGATAATTGGTTGGGGTAAGGAATGAGCTATATAGTGTATATTCTAGTCTAGAGGTCAGCACATTGTTAATTAGGTATATGGCTTGTTTTTACATGATGATTGCTTTCTTCATCATTCCAATACATTGTTTGAATTCTGCCATGATTAGCTTTTGGCCTGGAGAGAGGTTGGGGCTGAGTGAGAACCACACGCCTAAATATTTGAATGGTGTAGAAGTGGGGATGGCCGAAATGATTTGGTCACCGATTTTCGAGTTTGTTGCTAGGACTGATTTTGAAGGGTTGACGGTTATGTTTGTTAATTTGTAGAAAGAGTTGGCGATTGTTAGGATGTTTTCTCGTGATGATTTATCCGGGGCAACCCATATGGAGTCATCCATATAGGCCATTATGAATGTACAAATTTTCTTGGGGTGAGTAGTTGTATCTAGGGTTCTTGTAAAACCTTTATATTCGGTAGAAATTCGGGCGAGATTTTTGGAATTTATAAAAAAAGCTTATTTTTTTAAAACTTTAAAGCTAAATAATTTTTGATCTACTGGTCCATTTTAAATGATTTTACTACGAAACTGTTCATCTCTTTAAGACAATTCCAACAAGCCCAAAATCATAAAAATCTAATCAGAGGGTTATAAGAAAATGTGCTATCAAATAGGTGATGCACCTGAAATTAGTTTGACATAGATCAAACTAATTTCAGATGCATTATTAAAAAAAACATATAGAATTTACTGTATTTTCGCAAAATAATGCACCTGGCACATTATTATTTAGAGTATAGGCACGCACGTTATTTAGAGTACGCACTGGGGAGTTATTTTGAAACAATGTAATTTATAGCTGATTTGAAAATTAGTGTGATGATCAGGCAGCTGATTTGAAAATTAGTGTGATGATCATCTAGATATGGGGCATGTTATTTTGAGACGCACCGGGAGCATTATTTTGATGCTATTTTAGGAGTATGATTTTCTAAATAATGCATCAGCCTGATATTTCGCGACAATACAGTAATAATAATAAATCATATATATATATAAATGTCTCATTTAAAAAGTCTGAACTTATGAATCATTAAAACTTTTAAGCGCAACCTCACAATTATTGTTGGAAATTTTTGTATTTTTTTTTATCCCAATTTCTTTTTAAATCAGCACATTTGGCTTTAAATATTTTACTGAAATCATTATTATCAAATAAATAATTTCACTAAATTGTTCATATGAGATAATTCTATGAAATATCAAATTTGTTCTTTTTAATAATCGAATTATCCATAACTTCATTGCCACTCAAACTTTATTTGATCACAAAAGTTACATTGTTGTCTATCTCTACATTAATGAGACCTTATATTTTGATATTTTTCACAATTTTTTTTTTATGTAAAGATATTTTGTATAGTCAAGTTTCTTTCATGTCAGCAAATTTCTTTGAGCCCAAAAACTTAAAAAAAGAAACAGTATTTACTAACCACGGAGACAGCACCTATTTCTCCACCGATCATGAGAAATAACAATTTAAGCATATAGTATTCACATACAATAGTCAATATTAGACTAATACTACGAAATAAGTGAATATGATACATTATATCATAAATGAGCACTAATAAAAATATGTAGCACTAATACTACTAATATTCTAAATTCACTTAATGTATACTTAATGTTACCTATGTCTTTAATCCTTTTTCTCCACATATTACCTTTAATTTCATGAGATATTAATCATTTTTCACCCTGCTATCCTTTTAATATCACATGTGATCCTTATGGCATTTTCAGTGCAGCAATTCCATGATAACCAACTCATGATAATGGGTGCTGTAACACCTAGCACATTGTTCCATCGATACCATATTGGAAATCTTTGATATAACAATCACAAACTCCCCAACTAATGTTCAAGATCAAGTTCCATAATCTTAAAAAAAATGCCTGTCCAATTTGTCCCTTCCCTTGAGTAAGTAATAAAAAAAATTCTATATATAATAAAATACAAATTATAATATCGATTCAAGTCGTGAAACCTGACCAGATTTCTATCGTTGCTGAAAACCAAATTACGGAACCAAGTCATGTTCTTGCAAACAAAGTATTTTGCTATGCAATTTCTAATTACATTGTTAAATATACGTGTGTTGAATGTATCCGTTTAATGTATGCAAATTTAATAGCATTTAGCATTTAACAGCATGTACTATATTGTAATAATTTATTTTTGTTCGCTTTTATTTATGTTTTTATTTTTTTATTTTATTTTTATTTTATTTTATTTATTTTATTTTATTTATTTTAATCCTTTTTTTCAATTTTTCAAAAAATTTTTTTCGTTCTTTTTATTAAATACCGATTGTAAAACAACATATGACATTTCTCAATTTACGAATGAAACATACCAATTAATAATCGATGTAAATTAAAGGATGACACAGATATCTAAACTAATTATTGCAAGTATGAATGCTGAGATGACAGCTATTTCATTTGTTTTTTTTTTACATTTGTAATGATTTTAGTTGTGCTTGTAAAGCTTCTCACTCATAACTTTCAAAGGAATGTAATCCAATTAGAATTAGGCCTTAAAGAAGGTTCTAAAAACAAAATTTTAGTTTGTGTGACAGTCATAATTGAAGTTCCCATTTGAAACGAAGTTATATTAAATTTGAACTCGATTAAGAAATTTATTGGTGTTAGTGACGATCGATTATTTATTAATAAATTTAAAATTTTAAACCATAATATAAAGAAATTTGCAGGTTTCATTATTTGACAAGACAAGCAAAATATATATATATATCTTTATAAAATTTTATATAATGGCCACATTTATTGTCATAAATGAATTTAAGCTCTGTATGTACGTGTATACTGTAACTATTAAGGCGGGAGAGTGTAATAGACGACACGTTAACATGTTACCTAGCACATTAACGTGCTATCTAACACACTATGTTGGGGTGTGTGATAAACTATATTTGACAAACCTATATGCAGTACTATAGAAAAATTAATTATTGAAGGGTTTTTTTTAATTTAATGATCAGAATAGTGATCAAGGTAGTGTTAGCGGTTAAACCGGAAATCCTGTGACCCACATAATCGCTGCGCCAAGATCACTGGACCGAAGAAATCAAAGGAAATAACAACAAATAAATAAGCCCCGGGGCAGCGCCGAAAGAACATGGACTAACAAGCCCCAAAAAGCAGTAAGAAGAATGAAACAAAGACGGTGTAAAGCTGTGTGCGAAACTAAAAAGGTCAGAACAGGTACCCCAAGACCATGGTACAGAAGAAAAGAAGGCAAGGCGCACAAAATGGATCTGTGGAAAACTCAGCCTATCAAGACAAGCAAAGCTCAAAGAAGCAACTTGGAATGTTTGTTACTTAGGACAAACAAATAAAAAGGCCAAATTCAGGTAACATTGGTTGTGGCTGTGATAGTATGTCGTCATAATCGCGTAAAGTGAACAATTTGCATTAAAGTTAGAGAAATGATGCGATGAGGGTAACGAGTGTAATAGAGTTTTTTCTTTTTCTTTCTTTTTCCTTCTTTCAATTTCTTTATAAATAGAAGGGCATTTCGCCCAAGTTGTAAGGATATCGAATTTCGAATCCATAAAAAAGTTACAATAAAGTTCGAATAACTTCTCGATAAAAATCATTAACTCGTGACTTATAAAAACCATCCATTCGTTAAAACTACCCACTGTTCACCCGTAACAAACCAACTTACCTTACCTTGCCAAATCTCTTTCGCCTCACCTTGGTTTTGTTGTGTGGTTGTGTGTTGTTGTTGTTTTTTCTGTTAGAGTTGAGCTGCCTGTTTCATCCTTGTAGCCGAGTTGCTAACAGTAGTGACTGGGATTATTTGTCATTTTTTATATATAATTTAATAGTAAAGAGTGACTTGTATGTTTTTAGATGTCTAGGGCGAATAGCTTTATTTTTCTTAATAATTTTAGAATAAATCGATTCTTAAACTACTTTATAACAAAGTTATGTTGAAACTTTTTTAACATTAATATATAAATTTCAAGTGACTCTTTACAAAAATTCTGTTTCATGTTGTAAACTATATAAGAGACATATTTTCATTATAGGCAAAAAATTTAATACTAGAATACAAAATTTTTAACATAATTTTTCTAAAGTAAAGATGTTTAAGAATCGATTATGCTAAAACAATTGAAAAAAGTAAAGCTATTCGTTCTAGGCATCTAAAAACTTACAAGTGATTCTTTATTTTCTTTATTATTAATAAATTATATATAAAAAGTGATAAATAACCCCAGTCACTACCTTGATCAATCACTATCCTGATCATTAAATTCAAAAAAAAATCCTTAATAATTAGTTTTTATGTGGTACCGCATATAGTTTTGTCAAACATAGTTTATCGTAGTGTTCTGACCCGGGTAAGTATCACCCGGGTCACCCGCGGGTGGGCAGGTGACCCGGGTTGAGTTATGGCCCACCCGGGTGGTCAACCCGCGGGTGACCCGCGGGTCACCCGTGGGTCAACCCGCGGGTCACCCGTGGTTCAACCCGCGGGTCAGTGACCCGTATGGGTTTACAGCGAACTTCGATACGAAGTTGATCTGTAATAAATAGATAATATTTGATCTTTTTAAGATCTTTTACATATTTTTTTTTTCTTTTTCTTTTATTTAAATTTTTTTATTTTTTTTTTATTTTATTAAATTTTTTTATTTTATTTATTCAAATTTTTTTTATAACGTTACATTTTTTTTTTACATTTTTTTAAGATCTTTTTGATCTTTTATTTAAATTTTTAAATCTATACTAAGATTAGTATTAGTTTTTATGTTTTTCTTTTTTATTTTTTGTTTTTTTTTTTACTAACTATTTCTTTCTTCTATAGGTTTTGTATACTGCCGGCAAGAGTAAAATGGCATAATATTCAGAGATCTCGACCTGGAAGTGTTAGAACTGACTAAGATAAGTATTAGTTCTTTTTTTTTTTTTGCTTTCTTCTTTTTTATTTTTCGTTTTTTTTTGCTAAATACTCCTTTCTTCTATAGGTTATGTGTACTACTAGGAAGGGTGGAATGGCGTGAAGATTTAGAGATCTCGACTCAGAGATCTCAACCCGGAAGTGCTAAAACTAATTTTTGTATTTCTTTTTATTTTTCGTTCTTTTTTGCTAATTACTTCTTTCTCTTATGGACTTTGTGTACTGCCGGCAAGAGGAAATGGCATAAAGATTCAGAGATCTCGACCCAGAAAGGGTGAAACGGCATAAAGCTTCAGAGATCTCGACACGAAAGTGCTAGAACTGGCACTAAGATAAGTGCTTATTCTTTTTTCGTGCTTTCTTTGTTATTTTACTAATTACTTTTTTTCTAGTTTTTGTAAGGTTAAATAGAAGAGATTCGGGAACTGGTTAGTCACATTATAGTTGTTGACGGGTTTGTTATGAAGAGCAAAGAGTATTACATTAGTACCAAGAATGGAGCGATTAGTAGTTGATAGTTAGATTAGAGCGAATGTATAAAAATTAAATAAATTTAAATAAAAATATAAACTTAGTTTCGGAATTTTGGTATAGTTTCGGAATTTCGGCATAATTTTTCAAAATAGTTTCGGGCAGCATCATTACCCGCGGGTGACCCGTAGCAGAATTTTTTTTATTACCCAGTGTTCACCCGCGGGTGACCCGTAGCAGAATTTTTTCTATTACCTAGTGCTCACCCGGGTATGATTTTGACCCGGGTTGAACGGGTCACCCGTAGACCCGGGTGACCCGTCGATCACCCGGGTGACCCGCGGGTCAACCCGCCGGGTGACCCGGGTCATGTTTTTTTAAACGGGTCCAATCACTAGTTTATCGCACACCCCAACGGATGCATGCATTAAAAAAATTTTCTGCACCTTAAAGATTAACAATAACAATATGGATGCTTTGCTAGGGTGTTCAATAATCTAATTAATCAAAACATAGTTAGGGCATAAAATAAAATTAATTGGTTCTCGTAACACCTTAAGACCCAAGGGCACCCGACACTCGGATGTTATTGTTATAATCTAAAAAAATGTTATATAAATTTTTTAAATACTTAAAACTCTTTATATATCTGATATGAATATGTATAGTACAGCTGTATTAATCGTAAAAACTACAGCCAACTATCATAATATTGCACTTTTTCGCGCTTTTAATAACTTGAAATCGGGTAAGTAACCGTAGCACGAAATTTATATCACGTATTTGGTAGATATATCGCGGTACAACATACTAAAATTTGGTTCAATTTCGTTAGGTCGCGCAAAAAAACCTTCAATATGGTTTTTTTATTGGTTATACTGTAAAAAACAAACTTTTTATTTTTTATTTGTTTTTTTACAATTTTTTTTCTTAAAAAAAAAAAATTATATTACTAAATTTATTTTAGTATTTCGTAGATCCCCATCCAGCTTCAATACAGACAGGCGGCAACACGATCCGGCATACTTTTAATTAGCTAACGGCACATCTATCATACCACGCCTCTTGCACGGTATCATAGCAGATAGGATTTCTGCATTACTGCATTACGGCATTATGACATTACGGTTTTACGGCATTACGGCTTTACGGCAATTAGGCAAAAAATACGGCAATGCCGTAACCGTATTAATTTGTAATATTAATTCTACCACCAACTATACGTATGCATATTTCTTTATATAAGTCATATGCTGTTTTTAATAGCCATATTTTATTCACATGGCTTCTTTGCAACATGCTTTGCTTAATAGCCACACGCAAATATTTCATTTTCCAACATGGCTTAGGTACATTTCTTTATATGAGCCACATACTGTGCTTTATAAACACATGAAATATTTTCATTCACCAACATGGTTAGTCTTTTCCAAAGCCTTAAAGAATTTAAACTTTGCTGAGAACTTTGACCTTCGCCAGGGGTTTCTCCAGGGGTTTCGCCTTTCGCCAGGGGTTTTGCCTTTCGCCAGGGTTTCGCCTTTTGTCAGGGGTTTCGCCTTTCACCAGAGTTTCACCACTTTCGTCTTTCGCCGGATTTAGGTTTCTCCTTTCACCATTTGCACAAAACAATTTCGCCTAACAACTGTAGTCACGGATCAAAAAATTGCCTTGACCCGGGTCAAACGGGTTAGTTATGAACCGATGTAAAAAAATGAATGAACTAAAATTACGAGCAAGGTTAAAAAAGTTTTTGATACATGAGGTGTTCCGGTTTTAATGATCATATCACAAGTATACATTTTTATATACCAGGACTTATTAATCAAGCTTTAACTTTTGACCTTGTCAACCCGAATCGAAAATTATTAACCCGGGTCAAACCCGGATCGCTATTTTTCGACCCGGGCCAAAGTTCTAAACGGAACCCATTCCTAATCCTAATCACAATCAAATTCATGTTTTAATACATCATTAATAAAATCATAATTTGAATGGTACCAAAATCATCAAGATCTGACTATTAGATCACGAGTATCAATAATGGATGAATTGATTGGAATACGAATTTGTAAAAAAATCTTAATATATATTATAGCGATAATTTGAGACTATATATAGTTAACAAATTTCATCCCCCACATATTTGTGATCAAATTTAAATTAGTGATAACTTACCCAACAAGTAAGTCAATATTATTTTGTAATGATAGTTGTCCGATTTTCCATTTTAATTGATGGAATGATTTGCCAATTAGGGAAACAGATAACGCGAATCAAGTATAAAGGATAACAAATCTTTTACAATTAGATACAGTATATTCATTCATCGCCATTTTTTAGAGTAACCTTATCGTCATGGGAAAGAAAAGTTCGAACCCTATTAACTCTCAAATGAAAAAAAAAGCGAAAGCGTCAAAAAACTTAACTAGCACGCTTTTCGAAACTCAACAAATTAAACTTAAAATTAATCCTATTGTGATCATATCGTTATTCATACTACTTATATCTATAGTGATTGCGTGGGGAAAATATAGGCAACAAGCTCTTTGTCAAATATTAACGAGTGATTATGAAGACAAAATCTTGTGGATTTCCGTTCCTGATCATAAAAACACAAAGGATTATGTTTCGTTAGATAATGGTGCTTTCGTTTACCGTCATATATATATGGATGAGTTTGAAAAGGAATTTAATGTGAAACCATTACATTTTCCAGTGTGTACCTAATTATTTAATAATTATACACGCTTAAATCGTTATTAATGACATAAAATTTATTTATTTTTTTTTTAATTCGGTTAGACTATTGACCCTGATATAGCTAATTTTCTTGCAAGGCATAATCTTAGAGCTCGAATATTAAATAATACTGAATTGAATCAAGAATTTGTTTCATTAATTTTTTCAAAGTCAGAGAAATGGGCACCTATTATAGAAGATACAAAATTTAGGGTCGGAAATGGAACATATATTGATGATGAACGCGTATATGTTCGTTGGGTTAATGACATCGTAAAATGGGAAATTATTTGCGATTCGCTAATCATCGTGATGGTAAGTATTGTTCTTTAATAGACTTATTTATTAAATTATAATTTAAACAGTTTAAACTGNTATATATATGGATGAGTTTGAAAAGGAATTTAATGTGAAACCATTACATTTTCCAGTGTGTACCTAATTATTTAATAATTATACACGCTTAAATCGTTATTAATGACATAAAATTTATTTATTTTTTTTTTAATTCGGTTAGACTATTGACCCTGATATAGCTAATTTTCTTGCAAGGCATAATCTTAGAGCTCGAATATTAAATAATACTGAATTGAATCAAGAATTTGTTTCATTAATTTTTTCAAAGTCAGAGAAATGGGCACCTATTATAGAAGATACAAAATTTAGGGTCGGAAATGGAACATATATTGATGATGAACGCGTATATGTTCGTTGGGTTAATGACATCGTAAAATGGGAAATTATTTGCGATTCGCTAATCATCGTGATGGTAAGTATTGTTCTTTAATAGACTTATTTATTAAATTATAATTTAAACAGTTTAAACTGAACTTCTTAATTTTGAATAGCAAATCATAATGGTGAAGAATTTCATGTAATTTATGATGATCTTTGGTATGCGCTCTATATAGCACAGGAAGAAATTAAGGTGAATTTTAATTTTTCATTCACTCATTCAGAACTACTTATAGGTTAAATTACTAAAATAATGGTATATATATATATATCTTAGCCCCACAAACAAATATTCGTTAATTATGGTCAAACATACTGGGATAACAAACAAAAATACAACTTTGATTAACCTATAGCTTAAATAAATACTAGTAGTAAAGCATACAAAACTAGAAAAAAATCTATCCATAGACGAATTTATGTATTAGAACAATATATATTATAGTGATAAATAAAATTGTAATTAAAAATTAATATACAGTTGGCTTTTTCAAAATCAGTATGCATAGTGAACAGGTTTTGTATTAGCTTTGAGAAGTTATCAAATTTGAAAACATTACAAACTATTAGATTTATATAATGGGAATGGACTTGGTAAATTAATTTTTTATTAGACTTAGCAAGTTATCAGTTTTGACAGAATCAGTTTTGAGAGGGTCAACTATAATATAATAATAACAGATAATATGAAATGAAGATAAATTAATATTTAATATGAATAAATGAAAATAAAGTGTTTAATAAATTATTTAAGCAAAATAAGTTAAAATTGGCTGAAATAATAAAGATAAAATATAGTCATACCTCTGTATCCCTTAAACTGTCCAGCGGTCAAATTTGCCTGCTAAAATCGTTTTTTTTTTTATTTTGTACGAATTTGCTCAAATTTTCTAAGCAACTGTACCCCCTTTTCTAATCTGGAATTAAAGTATGCTATTTTGCAGATCAACTTGCGATCTTTTATCATGTGTTAGTAGTATATGACATAGTATATACGTGTTAGTAGTATGACGATTGTCTATAATCACTATTAATTAACTATTAAAAAAAAAGAAAAAAAAAGAAAAAAAAATTTTATTATGAATATGTTCCAGCATTTCATACGATGATATTTTGTTCATGTCTATACAATTCATAGCTGAATTATCAGAGTGATTGAGAAGCTTTAACCCAATAAAATATTCCTTGACAATATTTTGCATAATGATGTGCAATTGTATTGTCACATGTTTTGTGTTCACGGGAGTTACTCTAGTCCATTTTAGTTAATAAAAAAAATTTTACTCTGATTTATTTTCTTCAAATATTTTAGCAGACAAATTTGTCTGCTAAACCAGGACAGTTTAAAGAATAATCACTCTATTTAGCTAGCATTTTTTGTGATTAAATAGAGTTGTAATTAAATAGAATTATCTCTTTACAATTACACAATATATTCTAAAGAGGTACTGTATATAGGGATAGAAATCAAACCTAATATGATTAATCATAATTAATCATATAGTTTGATTGATTATAAAAGTTTTTGATCAATCATGATCAATTATATAGTTTGATCAATTATAAAATTTGATGATTGATCATAGCCTTTTAATCAATTATAATTAATTATATATATCAATTATATATACAATTAATAACAAAATTTGCTATTTTTACTCAAACTTTGACAATAAATATCTTGATAACTAGTGATCCAAATCAGCTCAAATTTTTACTATAGATAGTATCGATATTTATCTATGATATATAAAAATTTTAGACAATTTGATCTGATAATTTTTGAGTAATTACTTGTATATTATAGTTAATTTTTTAAAAAATTAACTATAGTATACAAGCGATTACTCAAGTATTAACAGACCAAATTGGTTGAATTTTTATATATCTTAGTCAAATATCAATACTATATATAGTAAAAAATTTGGTTAGCATCCAGAATAGTGTTCCAGTAATACAAGACGGGCTGACAGGAGGCAATGATCAGAGGGTTTAAAAAGGCAATGCCAGTATGTAAGTTACAGGTATGGCAGCTAGTGTAGAACCTTCAGGTGGCTACTTAGGCAACCAAAAGTTGCAGGTGAGGCTAGTTGTACTCTCGTCAATGTACAAATATCGGATGTCCCTCCATGTAGGGCATCTGGGGTCTGATGATCTTGAATAAAAAAGCTCTACCCTGAAGTGGGCACTTTGACTTGGAAAAAAAAAATTTTTTTGAGCTGATTTGGATTACTAGTTATTGAAATATCTATCATCAAAGTTTGAGTAAAAGTAGCAATTTTTTTAATAATATTATTTATATAAACTATTGATTGATCATATTATTGGTTATAACTGATTATTATAAAGAGGTATTTTTTAATAAATCAATTTAAAAAATATCTAAAAAAATGGAATAGTGATTATTATTGTGATTATATAAAGGTATTTTTAATATTAAAAAAATGCCTGCACAAAATCTTGTAACTATATAGAGCTTGTGACTATATAGGGTAATTGTAGGACCCCAAACAATACATATAGAGGTTACATTAGCTTTAATATAAACTTTTTAAAATTTTTATCCACTTTTTATTAGAGCTAATTAACCATATTTTACATATAAGCTTTAATATTTAATAAATTTTAACCAAATATTAAATATAACAATACTTTTTTTTAAAAAATTTTTTTAAAAAAAATTTTTTTTAAAAAAAAATTTTTTTTTAAAAAAAAATTTTTCTTAAAAAAAAATTTTTTAAGAAAAAAAATTTTTCTTAAAAAAAAATTTTTCTTAAAAAAAATTTTTCTCAAAAAAAAAGTTCTTAAAAAAAAATTTTTCTCAAAAAAAAATTTTTCTCAAAAAAAAATTTTTCTCAAAAAAAATTTATCTCAAAAAAAAAGTTTTTCCAAAAAAAAATTTTTCTTAAAAAAAATTTTTTCA
The DNA here is from genome assembly GCA_003550325.1 of Gigaspora rosea. NCBI lineage: Eukaryota > Fungi > Glomeromycota > Glomeromycetes > Diversisporales > Gigasporaceae > Gigaspora > Gigaspora rosea. Next base: position 80,944 of record QKWP01000798.1, read on the forward strand.
AAAAAAAATTTTCTTAAAAAAAAAATTTTTCTTAAAAAAAATTTTTTTCAAAAAAAGGTTTTTTTAAAAAATTTTTTCTTTATCCAAATTTTAAATACAACCTATTTAAAACTTATTAATTTTATCCACTTTTAATAATATAACATTAAAAGCTTTTATCCACTTTTAAATGTAATCTTTTGACCAATATCCACTTTTCAAATGTAACATTTTTGTAAAAAAGTAACTTTTTTAGCCAAAATTTCAATGTAACCTCTATATATATTGTTCGGGGTCCTGTAATTGTATAAAGGTATGACTATAATAAATTAAATAAATTAAAAATCTGTGTATAAAATAAATCAAAAGATATATAAATTAACATAATACTTATATGACATAATATCTCTTTCAATTTTATTTCTTAATAATAATTTAGAATATAAAAAAAATTTTTGACTTGTAAATTCTTTGAAACAATATTAGAAATATATATTAATCAAGAATTCAACAAGCTACTATCTAAAGGTCAAAAATCAAAAATTTTTCAAAAAATTATAGAAATAAACTAAATAAAAATATAAATTTATAAATAGAAAATATTATCTGTAAATTATTTATTTTAGTTAAAACAAATGGACATTAAAAACAACAATATAACTTGATCTAATCTTTATAACAAAATTTTAGTCATTAGTGATTGCTTTTCAAAATAAAAATATTTGTTTTTTATTTGCTTTCTAAATAAAATTTTATATAAACTTACTAAAAGTGACCATGCACTTTGTGCCTTCTATTTTTATATCTCAAAATTTTAATAAGATAACACCTACTGCACTTCTAACAAAAACTGATCCTCTCGCAATTTTGTATTAATTTTGATCCTAACCTAACCCTAATCCAACTTCTGATGAAATTATTACTAGTACATTAGAAAGCACTAGGGCACAGAGTGCATGAGTGCACTTTTTAGATTAGTTTATTTTATATAATACTATATTTATAATAATCTAATAGTAATAGCCTAATACAAGGAATGAATCATTCAATACTGATAATATTCATGATTGTTGTCATTGCAAAAGACTAATGGTAATTACAGCATTAGATTTCATATATTTAGAAAAAAATATATAAAAAATAACAATTTGTTCAAAAAAAGGCATGCTAACTTACATTGTTTTTTAAAAAATAAATAATAAATAAAGGGAACTGTTATTGCCACTCCCCATTTTTGTTAATGCCACCCATCCGGCCTCCGACCCAAACCTCCGGCCCAACTTCTGGCCTAAATCTTGTGACCCAAGCCACAAAACAAGGTCACATGACCAATAAAAATTTTGTCTAAAGCTACTTAGTAACACAAATTTTTGGTGCATCGTTTGTGTTACCTTATTATCCAATCAAATTATAGTACCGGAATCATAAGATTTTATAGAATTTTATTAATAAAATTCTATAAAATCTTATAATTCACAAAATTTTACTAATTAATTCTAATATTATGCATTAAGTAAACTTGTTAAGCACCCAAAAATACATCAGATCGGCATAATTATTTTTATTTTACTTGAAATTTAGAGAATAGATGCATAATTTTGGATTTTTGATCAAAAAAGTCAAATTTAAGCATCTTTTCTCCAAATTTCCAGTAAAATGAAAACAATTCTGCCGGTTTGATGTATTTTTAGATGCTGAACAAGTTTACTTAGTGCATAAAGTTGGAATTAATTAGTAAAATTTTGTGAATCATAAGATTTTATAGAATTTTATTAATAAAATTCTACAAAATCTTA
>QKWP01000798.1:89002-110653 GCA_003550325.1 Gigaspora rosea
TCGTTTATTCATTATGTACAGTATAATCATTTGAATTGGAATTTATGTTTTACCTCAGAATTGCAAAATTTTTGGTGATATATTGAGGAGTTTCAGAATTAAAGTGCGTGAATCTGATTTTGACTTTGACAGGAATGAATTGACGTATTCATTTCTCTCACCCGTGACTTCATGTAACTTGCGTAAGGTAAATCATTAAACTATCAATATCGATAATTTTAATTTTGAACTCATTCTGAATTAAATGCAACTCATGTAAAATCGTGCGATGTAACCTGTGTGAGGTGTGTTAATAGATGATAAGCCTACCTAGTGCGAGGTACATCTTTATGAGCGATATATTAACTTTATTTCATTTTCCGATAAATTTGAAATGATCGTTGAAAATTAATTTATTTCGTTAAATGGAAGTCTCTAAACACTCCCGTTTCATTTTCCGATTTCAAAATTTTAGTACACAAATTAGATTTTTAAAAATCTCAGTTATTTCCGAAATATGTTATATATATATTTTTTTTTTAATTCTGAAATCCCTCTTTGTGAGCTTTTCTAACGCAGTTATAACTTATATTTTAAAATATTTGTTAAATGTAAATAAATGTTATTAAACCTAATAAAGGCAGCTCGAAACTCTTGGAATTTTTAGAAATTAACTTTTTTATTATCATAATAAGGAAAAATTTCTGCATTATTGTTATCGTCTGCATTAATGTAATTTGAGCAGAGAATCGAAATTCTTAATTTGGCCGGAGAAATTGATTGGAAATTTTTTAGAACATAGACTTGTTCGTTTGGTAAGATTTCGTTGGGACATTTTTGATTTAATAGGTTTTATGTTACGGTCATTTTTGAAATTTGTTGATAATGAATTGCGAGTGTTATTTTTTAATTGAAAAATAACTCAGGTCAATCATGATGTATTTTATATTAAACTATTGATATAAAGGAAATTGTATAATATAATATTACGTGTTTTATCGATAAGCAAAAAAAGTATGAAAGTATATTACCAGTTACGATAGAATATTAACGTATTTTACTGTACAGTCAACTCTTTCTATAACGAACTGTTGATTCTGGCCGTTAAAAAAAGTTTGCTACTGTATATAAAACTACTATGATTTCTTAAGAAACTATGACTCTTTTATACCAAATTATGATATTACCAAATTCAAAATTTTTTAGTTCATTATATCCAGAGTTCGTTATATAGAAGTTCGGTATAAAGAGAGTCGACTGTACTTGTAAATTATGATTTGTAGAATAAAAGTCACAAATTGGTTAAGATAATTCTTTGAATTTCTTTTATATTATTTTATTGAATTCTTTTATATTATTTTATTGAATTTCTTATATATTATTTTATTGAATTTCTTATATATTATTTATTGAATTTTTTCTATATTATTTAATTATGAATCCATAAAGTTTCGATTTTCTAAGTAGTGAGACTTTTGGGCGAATACTTCAAACCTTTTATTTATCAAAGAAAAAATAAACGTTGTTTAATGGATGAAAATCATTATATAATGAAAGTTTGAATGTATTGAGAATTCCAACTTGCCACATAATCCAAGTTTTAAATATTGGATTACCGTACTTCTTTTTTTTTTTTTTTTTTTTAAAACCCCTTCTATGGGGACGCCGACCGTACTTCTTTTAAATACATACTAGGCATGAATAATTTGAGAACGCAAGTTTGTATAATCGAAAATTTTTTTGAAGTAATTTGTGACGTCCATAAACACGGAGGACAAGAAAAAGGTGAAGTCTAAATTAATTTTTTTTTTTTTAAAAAAAAAAAAAAAAATTATAGCGATAATCAAAGACCTAACGATGAAATGAATACTCTTTTTCACCAAGAAGTAACCAGTTTAAGTATCCTAAACTATAGGTTATGGTACGATTTCCCGAATGCTATTTCCTCGATATGTCATTTACCCGACATCACACAGGTGACAATTTGCTAAAATATATTGCCACAACTAGCAAAATGCTAGCTAGCCCTAACCCTATGTGATGTCGGGAAAACAGTTTTCGGGAAAGTGGGTTTCGGATTTACTAGAAAATCCCGAAATCCAAAAATCCCGACAATACATAATCCGACGTACATAATCCTGACTAAGATAGAATACCGACAAGTCAAGATCCCGACTAAGACAAGATCCCAACAGTTAAGAATTCCGATATTCAAAATCCCTAATAGTCAAAATCTCGACTATCATAAATCCTTAAGATTTCGACTAAGACAGAATCCCGACAAAATCCCAACGGTTTATTTTGAACATTGAAATCTTAAACTGTCGAAATTCTGTCTTAGTCGACTTCGGGGTTTTAAGTAGTTGGAATTCTGACTATTCGGGATTTTGAATATCGAGATTCTAAACTGTCGGGATTATGTGCTGCCGGATTTTGGGTTTCGGGAATTTCTGGTAAATCCGAACAAATCAAAAAAACTGCTGCTATTGTCGAAAACCAATTGCAATAATAAGGCATGCAGTTGTCGAAAATATGCAGATGTATTTACGAAATCAATATCAAAATTGGTAATTTTTCTTTATATTTTATTTTATTTTTTTTTTTCATTCTTTGATTGAAATTCATGTAATCAAAGCAGCATGGATTTATGTTTAAAATCAATGCTAAATCTAAAAATTTTTCATTTTGCAAAATTATACTGATTGTAAAATAACTTATTTTATTTTTATTAATTTATGAATGATATATGTAAATTCGAAACAACATCTGATGGTGTTTCAACACAAATAGGATAAAAATCATCTTTTGATCTAGATTTTAAGAATTGTTAAATACGTACAGTACAGTATATAAAGATTACACTAACATTTTTCAACTACGCTGCTTTTTTTTTTTAGATGTAGGACCTTGCTTTGGTCTTTATTGAATAAAATAAGTTAACTTACAAATTTGTAATTTAACAAAATTAATTACACATATAATCCTAATTAACTATATATTGATGCTACGTTTAATATTTATACGTAAGTCACTGTCTAGTTTTCAGATTTATTTACTAATTATTAAGTAAATATATTGTACAATTTTTTTTTTTTTACTATATATTAATATTAAATTTGAGCTATGCCACGTTTAAGGACCATTCAATATCAAGAAATTATCGCACTTTATTATTTAAACTATTAATTAAAATTATAATCATTTCGAGAAGGTTTATCTTAAATAAGAAATAACAGATAATAATTGAATACAGTACTTTATAATTTGTAATTTTTAAATTAAAAATAACGTTGTAATATTTATGCTACATATATCATTTGGAGATAACCGACTTTTTTTTTTTTTTTTTAAAAAAAAAAAAAAACTGGTCTGATCGTAAAATTTGGATGCAGGCAGATCTATTTTCTTATCTATTGTAATGATACATTCAAAATAAATCTCAAAAATAGTATCATTAAAAAAAAACGGATGACTTATTAAGCAATTCATTTCCAAATTATATCATGTTTCCATTAATATTTAATGTGGCTATTGTAATTTTTCCATTATTCCGAAACATTTCCGATCTCATGGCTACACGCTGCAGTAATTTTCCGTTTTTCCATTTTTCTGACGTAAATGATATTGTATTGGTTCAAAAAAATGCGAACCGTAATAATATACCATAGAGAAGCATCAAGCGTGACAATATTTATTTTTCAATTTTTCCGGTAAAAAAAAAAAAAAAAAAAAAAAAAAAAAAAAAACGGAAAAACAATATTTTATTTATTTTGTCACTCCAAAACATTATAAATAGTTCACATTTTCACTTTTTTCATCCTGGACATCTCGATCTTGGCTAAAAAATTATATAAATAGTCCACCATTTTTACCTTCTTCATTCCAGGCATCTCCTCTCACATATATATTTAAAAATGAATATCATTCAAATGTCTGAAATTAAACGGCTTTCTGATCAAGTTCTGAATTCTGGACTGTTAAGACAAAATTACAATGCAAATGATTTGGCTAGAACTTGCCGCCGTTGTAGCTATGAACTCACAGGTTTTAAAGCTCTGCAACTTGCTGTTATACCAGAATGTCATAGAAATAATATTCGTTGCTCAAGAACAATTAAACAAATTACTACGTATATTTGGGATGATCATACAACAAGAACTGACAAAGAATACTTTATTGGCCTAGCAAGTCAAATTAATCAAATACTTACAAATCAAAGACCATATCGAACCGTTCGTAAAAGGTTTAGAAGAATGCCCGATATGGAACACACACCTCTTTCTTTAACTTTATTTTATGGCAGCAATTTTTGAGTTGAAGTGGAGCGGAAGACTTTTAGCCTTGTTTTATGTTCAGCCGATGTCCGGTTCTCTTCCGCAACTATAATAAAAATCCATTCCCTATAAAATCTAAATCGGGTTCTTAACAGTAAAAACTAATTTCTCTAAACACAAAACCAAGAATTATATGTTTGAATAAAGGTTCAAGAAAATAATTCTAAACGAAAAGACTTTATCATTAGCGACAAATTGCCGAAATGTGGGTCAAACACGTGAGAATAGGCTATCGAATTGATGAGGTAATAAACGAAAACGATTGACACAAGTATTTTTGCGAAAAAGAGAGTGAATAGAAACTATGAAAAATATACACTTAAATAATTATTAAGATATATATATACTGTATATAAGTATTATATTATAAGAGTTTGTTATAAGATTTTATTATAAGATTTTATTTTCAGTTCAAATTTAAGAACTGCAACGTTCTATAAATAATTAAGAATAATATTTGGTTTTTATGCAAGTAAAAAAAAAATTTTTTTTTTACGTAGAAATTAAATTTAGACATGTAAAATTGGCAAAATTTGACAAAAATTGGCAAAATATGTATGTAATTGTAGGAAATATCGGTACCAATTTATGAAATAAAAAAATAAGAAAAAAGGTAATAAAATATTATTAATAAAAGGGAAAATAAATTTGTCGCGCCCGCGACATGTCGCACCCCTGGTTCGGCCAATCAAATCGCACGATTTTATAGGCAAAAAAATTTTTTTTTAAAAATTAAAAATTTTACATAATAAAGTGTAAAATTTATATAAAATAGCATGCCATATAACGTAAAATTATATTCTGAACAACTTTTTCTAAGTCATAAAGATAGATTGTCTTAGTAAAAAAAAACGTTTTATAAGAAAAATCAAAAATTTCCAAAATTAGCACATATAAAACTTTTTTTTTACTAAAACAATCTACATTTTTAATTTAGAAAAGGTTGTTTAGCATAAAATTTTACATATAATTATTAAACGTAAAGATAGATTTATATTAGTAAAAAAAAAGTTTTATATGTGCTAACTTTCGAAATTTTTGATTTTTCTTATAAAACGGTTTTTTACTAAGATAATCTATCTTTATGACTTAGAAAAAGTTGTTCAGAATAAAATTTTACATTATATGCTTTGATATCGCTTATTTATTTTTACATTTTACTAGTAAGATTTTGAATTTTTAAAAAAATAAAATTTTTTGCCTACAAAATCGTGCGATTTGATTGGCCGAATCGGGGGTGCGACATGTCGCGGGTGCGACAAATTTCTATTCCATTTTTTCCGAAAATTGTTCCGATTTTATACTTATTTGGTTAGGCTTACTGCGCACAATTGGCCCGTATTACTTTACCGACAATCACTTCATAGACACCACATTTCACCGAAACTCATTTGTCACTGACAAGTTTTTTTTTTTAATAAAGCAGTTTAATTTTAACCCTAATCTAACCTGACCTAACGACAATGACCAGAATTACTTTGTCGATGAAATGAGCTTCGGTGAAATAAACTGTCGGTAAAATAAACTTGTCGGTGAATAATTGTTGGTGAAATGTGGTGTCTATGAAGTGTGATTGTCGCACAATTACGACTATTGCTAAATTAACAAAACAAAAAAGGGAATTTCTATTTTCACCCGGGTTAAAGTCACCAGATATGTAATTTTTTTTGTTATACTATATCATACTAATTCATATATATCATTAAAATTCACTAACACTAACTAATTTATAGAATCTTTTTTGTGTTGTATAATATAATGAAAATTATATATTGGGTATCTTTAACCCGGGTGAAAATAGAATTTCCCAAACAAAAATTATATGTAAATGTTTTGCGTCGTTTTTCGATCATGTTTTTTCGAAATTGATACATATCATTCGTAAATTTAAAAATAAATTGTTATTTTATAATTTTGCAAAATGAAAAATTTTAGATTTGAACATTAATTTTACTGTTTTGATTACAAGCAAAGAATGAAAAAAAAATATCAAATAGAAAAGAAAACTTACATTGATTTCGTAACATACATCTGCATTTTTTCGACAACTATATGCTTTAGTATTGCAATTGGTTTTTCGACAATAGCTGCAGTTTTTTGATTTGTTCTACTTAAACCGGTTGCTTCTTGGTGATAAAGAGTATTCATTTCATCGTTAGGTCTTTGATTATTACTATAATTTTTTTTTTGTTTTTTTAAAAAAAAAAATTAATTTAGACTTCACCTTTTTCTTGTCCTTCGTGCTTAGTTGTTTGATGGACGACACATACTTATAAAAAATTTTCGATTATACTAACTTGCGTTCTCAAATTATTCATGCCTTCTTTGAGTAAATGAAGTTCTTCAACTGTAGTGATTTGAACCGGTTGGGCTATAATCGGGTAACCGACCCGAACTGAATAAATTTCGGGTAACCGGTTGAGTGAATGCTTAATCGGTTGACCCGTACAACCGATTGAGAATCGGTTGACATAATGTAAATGACATCATAAAAGAGCAAAGGTCCCGAAAAGTTCCGAAATGAAATGAATGAACATAGCAGATAGTAGACGAGACAAAAATTTGAGTAAAGGCCCGAGAATTCCCGAAGTAAACGTGAAGTAATCTTATTCGGTTGAATCGGTTGACAGTAAATATTTCAGTTCGGTTAACCGATTAAGGAAAAATTTCTCGGTTCAATCACTATTCAACTGAACCGATAGTATGTGTTTTGAAAATATGGTAACCCAATACTTAAAACTTGGATAATGTGGCAAGTTGGGATTTTCAATACTTTGATTAATATAAGTTTGAAATATTCATATTCGGAAAAGGCCTCACGACTTAGAAAATCGAAACTTTATGGATTCATAATAAAATAATTTATAAGAAGTTCAATAAATTCAATAAAATAATATAGAAGAAATTCAAAGAATTATCTTAACCAATTTGTGATTTTTTTATAGTACAAATCATAATTTACAATACAGTAAAATACGTTAATATATTCTATCGTAATATACTTTCATAAACTTTTTGCTTATCGATAAAATACGTAAGATAATTTAGTTTAATATAAATACATCATGATTGATCTGAGCTATTTTTCAATCGGTGGAGATTAAAAAATAACACTCGTCAATTCATAATCAATAAATTTCAAAAATGACGCGTAACCATCTATAAGTATGGTGAACTTGTCTTTGGTGTATCACGAGATCCTAAGGTTGCTTCATTTTTGTTATAAGACTATAGAAAATTTTCGCTGAGAAAATGTAATCTTTATGCAATGTAATATATATAGTCTTAAACGAATACATGATGATGATCATTATCATAGTAGCCTTCAAGATGGTAACTTAATTTCGGCTAATAATGCAGTAATCACAGATGTCGATTCATATGGTCCAGCAGATAGTTTAAATTCGGGTATTTATGGTGTCTTGCCTATTTGCACCTGAAGTATTAAGAATAATAAATACACGTGTATAGTTTTGGTCTTATAATGTGTGTCCATTTCATGATTTGATCTTGCAACTCGCATATGTAATGGTTTACGGCCAGAATAGTTACTAATACTCCGGAAATATACTTAAAAGATGCTGGCATCCTAATGTTATAGAATAATATGAGATGTTAAATAGTTGGACAACAGCCATACAACATAATTCTACTTCGATGATTTCGCGACAATTTCCGATGTTAATAGAGAAATTTCTATATTCGAAAATCCCCTTAGATAGGGTTGGCAATGGATATACTCCATTGAAAAAAGTTCCAACCAATGGAGCCAATGAAATTAGTTATTAATTATTACCAAATACTATATTATAAGCTAGTTGGTCTCTATTGGTTCCATTTGCAAATTATTATCAATGGAGCAATGCCAATGTATTTGTTCCCCATTTACCCCAATGGATAAATGTGCCAACCCTGCGATTATTAAACTTTTAACCACTTCACATTATACAATAATCACAATAATTGATGAAATTTGGAAATTTTAATGTTATTTGTAATTTTCATTTAATTTTTAAAATATCAAAATCTGATATGATTTATATCGATAATCTTATTATTGGAGTGAGCAAATACAGTATATATCTATATACTACAAAATAATATTTGAAATCTGAATATGTAATATTAAGAAATTAAGACTAGTTAAGGATTCTTATATAATTTAAAAATACTTTGATCTATATACAATGATGCTGTAAGTTAAATATGTATTGTTTTTTTTTTATCCAACCTGAATAAATTTTTTATCATATATACGTTATATAAACAATACCTCATATTATTTAATTGGTTAATTACCAAATCAACAATTAAAAATTCTTACTTGTTCTTAAAAGTGAATTTGTAATTGCTGAATAATCATTACTATTAATGTATTATAATACATATTCCCTTTTTGGAGTTACTAATGCTTTTACATTTTCATAAGAAACCATATTTTGAAAAAGATTCAAAAAATCAAGGTAATACTGATAAAGCACCCTGACTAATGAAGTTCCCACCTAGAGGTTGGAACCGGTTTTAAAAATTCAAATTTATCTCATAAATTTTGGGATATTTTAGAATTTATCAAATTTTAATTGGGTAAATTTGTGATAAAATCGAATTTTGAAGTGATAAACTCGAATTTTTAAAACTGGTTCCAATCTATAATTCCCACCTCATCCTGAAGTTCATTGAGAGAAAGATTTATAAAAGTTAGAGTAGTATTAGGCAGAGTGTTTGGTCTTCTAGTAGTAGAAATTTCATTAAATATAATGTCAAGAAACATTAAAGAGTTATTTTTGTTAAGATTTTTTGCTAATACCAAGGTACTAAAGAGGTCAGACTCTTTTCTGTTTGTAATAAAATTTATTTGAAATTCTATTTACAGACTCAAACATTAACAACAAGTACCAGTATGTCTAAATTATTTAACCAAAAATCAATTTACTGATAAGTTTATTTTACTAACAATTATTTTACTAATACTCATTACAAGTACTTTTTTTTAAAAAAAATACTAAGTTTAACTCTAATATTAATTTAATATTAATAATAATATAGGTAATCTCATATATTCTGGCACTGCTATTACTATAAAAAGTAAAAAATTTTTATATATAATAATTTATTTTATTAAATTTTTTTAAACTTATCTTTTAAAAAAACAGTACATTATAATATTAAGTTATAAGGGTAGTCTTATCCTAAACCCGGGGTTTACACTAATAACCTAAACCCCAAAGAGGTCTACATTAAGACAATTAATTTAATCCTAGCCCATATCTAACCAATCAAATTTAATCACATGATAAATATACTATGCGATCCTGTGATCAACCAATCGAATTTGGTCATGTGATTGCCAACTAGATCATTAAAAAATTATACCTCAAGTTCGTATAATAACTTAATATAAAAAAAAATAAAATAAAATAAAACCATAAGAAAAAACAACATAATAAATTCATTATTTATTAAAAAAACATATTTATTATAAAAAAATGTATTTATTATAAAAAAAAAACTGAATTTATTAACAAATATAAAAAAAAAATGCAATAGTCATTTTTATTTGCACACCCAACCCACTCCAAGACAATCTAAAATGACAAAAAACTGTACCATCCACGATGTCGTATAATGAAAATGTGCCCAAGACAACCCAAAACGACAACTCGAAATGGCAAAGAAACTGCACCATCTACGACGTCATATAACGAAATTGTACCCAAGACCAAGTGACACACCGAAATCAATGAACGATAAAAGGCAGACCTAAAGCGCTGCTTATCCAAAGAGCCAAACTCCAACAATTCCAATGACGACGCTCCAGCGACGACTCCAACAATGACTCCAGTGACGACTCTAGTAATGATTTCAATGACTAAAATGAATCCAATATCCACAAAAAAAACTAAAAAGAGAAAAGAATATTAATGCATATTGAGAGAAAAAAAAACTACTGAACTTTGTAATACAAAAACTTATCTAAACCATAAAAGAGCAAATCCATTTCTAAACCGACAAAAGAATTCAAGACCTGCAAAAAAAAAATAAACATAAAAGAAGAATAAATAAATAAAATAAATATAAAAACTTACTGAAATCGCTTTGTTTGCTTGTCAATTGCTTCGTTTGGTCGTCTTGAGTGCACAGTTGACCCATTATATCTCAGAAACATATGAACCTAAGCAAACCAAGTAAATACAAGAATAACAAGCAAGAGAAAAAAAAAAGCTACTTCCAAGAACTCCAAGAAACTACAATACTAGCGACAATATGACACCAACGACAACACCTAACACAACGACACCATTGTGACAACACCAATATGATAATACCAACATGATGACACCAAATACGAAAGACAACAAGCTAAAAAAAAATTAGTATCATAGGCGGGAAAGTGAAACAAAGCAAAGCAAAGTGAAACAACAAAACAACAAAAAACTGATTATTATGGTGCACAAAAAAATTTATATATGATCGCCAATCACTGGCTGATCATATGAAAAATTTGGGTCTAGAATAAAAAAAAATTTAATATAAACCTCTATGAAGTTTATATTATTAACATAAACCCCGGGCTAGGTTAAGGTTTTTCTAAAATTATTTACTTATTAAATTATTATTATTTTTTTCATTATGCAATTATGATTTATTTATAAGACAAAAATATTCTTAATGATATTTTATATATAAAATAAAATTTTTATAAATTTTAAAAAAATTTTTATTAATTTAGTTTTTAGGTTAAAAACTAGTAAAGAAGAAAAAAATATACTAGTTTTTAGTTTAGTATATGCTTATATAATAAGTTAGTAAAATTTATAATTAATAAACTTTTAATTAATATCATATTAAAATTCAAATTTAGAGAATTATTTTTTATGTTTATACATTATTAAAATTTTTAATTTAAAAATTCATAGATATTTGAAGTTTTTTTTAACTAAAATAGGTATTATTTACTATATAAATTATGAATTTAACTACAAATAACCGGCGGTGATCATCACTGGTATGTAATTAACCAATAATGATAAAACAAAAAAAAGTTCATTTCATTTACTTTAGGGTTAGGGTGAGGCCTGGGATTTTAGCAGGGTGTCTAATATATGCAAAATTTAGTAAGGAAATTTTTTTGTTAGAATGTCAAAGGTATTTTCATAGACGAATTCTTGAGATATTAGCATTTTTTTAAAAAAACCTTTATTTTTGTTACACAAACTGATTTGCACTTTACACCTGAACCTGCAAATTTATTGGTTAATTACACACCGGTGATGATCACTGCTGGTTATAGTTAGTAAAATTCATAAATTATATAATAAACTAGATTAAATTAGTGTTTTATTTTTGGAAAAAATTAGTACTTACTATATACTAACTTTAATTTATTTAATTGAACTGCCAGAATATATGAGATGACCAATAATTAGAATTACTTTGTTAATAAAAAATAACTGTTAATAAAATAATTTATTAATAAAATAAACTATTAGTAAAACATAAACTAAATTGTTATATTAAAAAAAAATAAATATTAGAATTATAAAGTAAAAAAAAAATAGCATTTTAGAAAGGTAAGTTTTAAAAAAGTAAGAATACAATAAAACTGTTATATTTATAATTATATTTGGTTTAATGGTTAGTCTGTATTATCAAATCAAAAAATACTAGCAAGTACCAAGTTATACAAACATATTTGCTACTATATTTTTATAATTTCCAATAATAAAATTGGCATCTTATTACGTGTATCTGTTACATTTTTACCAATCATTCCATTCATGTGAATCGGAGTATTACGATTGTCCGTACTAATTATTTTGCACGTGCGAAAAATGGATGGCATAAATGGCTATCAAAAGTAGAAACCAAGGAATTTGGCCATTCACGGGTTTTAAGAAAATCAGCAAAAACTATTTTGTTACACAAAATAAAAACAATCTAAAATTAGGTTATTCATGATTAACAAACCTGTTTAAACAAGATTATTTTTTATTTTTTTTATTAATGCAATATCACATGAAAGCGGATTTTTATTAGGTTTTTAGATAATACATTCTTGGTTAATGAGAGTACATATAGCCACACGTGCAACTTTTGGTTGCCTATTTGAGTAGTCCGCCCGAAGGTTCTATAATATATGTCGTACCTGTAAACTAACTAGGAGATTACCCATTTAAACTCTCTGGTATCCTCCGTCCTGTATCACCCACACCTACACATAACCTCGTGCTGCTTCAATTGAAGACCACCCAGATCGACATTTGCCATACTACTTGTACCCTAATTCTATAGGTAGTCTAGTAGTATTCCAACTACTGGATTACCCTAAAGAGAGTGTAGTACATACTCCCCTAATCTTTCTATGTCCTACACATTTCTAGATTAGGCTTTGAATACCTTCGCAATAGCTGAGGCCACCACTAGCAGTCAGGGCTAACCATTGAACTGCACAGTATTCTTGCCTTTGCAAAGTTTATTCCAATCTCGATATCTATATCAACAGTCCTATTACCGATCTCTCTCAAACTACCAAACCAGTTAGCCCGGATGGATCATTCTTCCTCGGCTTTAGGTGCCTTCTTTGGTTAATTTCTCTTGGTTCCCAATTCCGTAACATAGGACCTTTTCCTCTGGTACATCTCCGGCATACAGGTAGGACCATCCCAAATAAGAAAATGATGATCCCGATCATGCATATTAGTTTAGCCAGTTAAAATTGTAAATTTTTATCATGTGAAAAGATCACGTGTTGATTAGCCAATCAATTTATAAATTTTTTTAAATGAAAAAAAAAACGAAATTTAATTAAAATTTATTAAAATTTATAGCTAAAGTTCAAAAAAATGCCGTTAAATATTACTGCTAAATAATAGCATGTATTTATTAATTTAAATCGGGATTATTGACCTTTTCATAGTGCTTATTTTTTATTTATTTACAAAATCTAATAATCTATATGTTTAATTATACGTCTAATTATACGTCTAATTCTACGTCTAATTCTACGTCTAATTCTACGTCTAATTCTACATCTATTCCTATATCTACTCAGATTTCTAATATCTAATACTATACTATCTTACACAGCTATCATTCTAATAAGAAACCTCTGCAATTTTAATACATCTTATCTATAAGCTTCTTTATTATATTATAAAAGCACCTACAATAATATTATTAATAAACCGCATAGTTAATTAACTTAATTCATATACTTCCAATTTTAAAGGATATCTATGCAAAACGTAAAATAAAAAAAAATATACAAACTAAGTTCTTCACCCTACATTAACGTTATTAAGGCTTTTTTACATTTTTTTTTGTTCAATACGGAAGATTTTGTCAACGTAAGGATCGTAATTTACTTATAACTTCGGTAAGTAAAGTATAACTTGAAGGTCGAATGATTTAGAATGATTTAACTGATATTATTATAGTATGATATGAAAACTTCAAGATATTAAGTACACTTTGCCAGGTTCACAAATGAGATAATCTACNTAAAAGCACCTACAATAATATTATTAATAAACCGCATAGTTAATTAACTTAATTCATATACTTCCAATTTTAAAGGATATCTATGCAAAACGTAAAATAAAAAAAATATACAAACTAAGTTCTTCACCCTACATTAACGTTATTAAGGCTTTTTTACATTTTTTTTGTTCAATATGGAAGATTTTGTCAACGTAAGGATCGTAATTTACTTATAACTTCGGTAAGTAAAGTATAACTTGAAGGTCGAATGATTTAGAATGATTTAACTGATATTATTATAGTATGATATGAAAACTTCAAGATATTAAGTACACTTTGCCAGGTTCACAAATGAGATAATCTATCCGAGCTTCCGAAAAAGTACTGTAAAACGTATAAAAAAAATTTCCGAATCAATTGTGTAACGATCTACAACTCGGGCACTTGGGACAGTCCTACCTCAATCTCCGGCAGCCAGGTTGGTGCCCTACTTGCCCCGGGGTGTTATCTAGTTTTTCGGTCTCAAATTTCGGTATCTGTAGTATTGTTGAAGATCTTCACTACCTCCTTATTCGGGCCTTGCCAAACGGGTTTCAATTATTCTGGTTCCTTGGATTTGTCTGTATCACAAAACACAACTTCGCCCGAAAGCGGAAGGACTACAGGTAATTACCCAACTGATCGTCGAATAAATGTTACCGGTACACAGGCCTATTTTTCTAAACCATCTCCAGTGGGATTTGAACTCTAGACCTGTCACTTGGGGTGACAACTTAACAACTTCCCTAAGTCGCCACACCCAACAAGATTATTAGTTTTGTATATCTGTATTACTATTGATAAATCTCAGTAAATCTATTTTTAGATTATAGCATTAAAAGCTTTTAACTGTTGTATCGAAAAAATTTATTAAGTGATCAGACTTTCATTATTAAGTAAAAAAGATTGGGCTAAAATTTTACACCTGATCAATCAAACAGATCAATTTTCAAAAAATAGTCAAATTCTTTGGTTTCTACTTTTAAAAGCCCAAATAGTCACAATCACATGTCGAAATATGCAATGATTATACCAAATAAATGTTAGAGTTAATGGCTCTTATAACTATATTATTTAATTTTTACTGCATATATATATATATATTGTTTTAATTTTAAATTCGTCGCTTAACATTTTTAATTGGTCATAACTAGAAAATGTGATCAGGGCATGAGGAAAACAATTTGACAATTGTTTTATATATTTATATGTTAAAAATAACGATCAGTTACTTTTTAATTCTGTAATTATTGCGATATTTGATCATTTGCATGTTAATGCGTAATGTCGTAATAAATTCGTAATTTGTCTATTACTGAATTAATAATTAGTTGTCTCGATTATTTTTTAAAAATCGATTTTAGTTCTTTATGGACACTTTGGATCTTTCGGATTTAGAAAATTGCTTTCGTTCTTATGTGCACTTTGTATCATTGAAATTAGATTAACTGAGATATGGATAATGAATGAACGATAGTAGAAGCATGATAGTTCGGGACTAGCAAGATAGTTAGTAGTATAATAGTATTTTTTATTTGTTATTTTTTTTCTCTTTTTATAATGCAATACTAACTTTTCGCGTGATAACGAACGTAGCAAGCATGATAGTTAGGGACATAGCAAGTTAGTAGCACAATAGTATTTTTTTTATACAATATTACTATAACGTTTCTTTTTTCTTTAGAGCAAAACATAACACAATAACGAACATAGTACGATAATAAA
Organism: Gigaspora rosea; assembly: GCA_003550325.1. NCBI lineage: Eukaryota > Fungi > Glomeromycota > Glomeromycetes > Diversisporales > Gigasporaceae > Gigaspora > Gigaspora rosea. Next base: position 104,560 of record QKWP01000798.1, read on the forward strand.
ATCATGATAGTTCGAGGGTATTAGTAACACAGTAATATATATATATTTATATATATATATAATATATACAATACTAACGTTTCTTTTTTTTTAGAATGAAACATAGCGCAGTATCAAACATATGAAGTTAACGCATGATAGTTCGAGATGTAGCAAAATAGTTAGTAGCACATTAGTTTTTTTTATATATACAATAATAATGTTTCTTTTTTTCTTTATAGAACTAACCGTAGCATAAATATAGCATGATAGTAGAAGTATGATAATTCAGGATGTTAGTAGCACAATAATATATATTATATATATATATAGTATTAATGGTTCTTTTTTTTCAGAACGTAGCTTGATAATGAACATACAATAGTAGAAGTATGATAGTTCGAGATGTAGCAAAGTAGTTAGTAACACAGTAGCATTTTTTTTAGTACAGTACTAATGTTTCTTTTTTTTTAGAACAAACTGATATAGCACGATAATGAACGTACAATAGTAGAGGCATAATAGTTCGGAACATAGCAAGATAGTTAGTAGCACAGTAGTATTTTTTGTTAATACAGTAGTGTTCTAAGCCGATTAAGCTAGCCGCTTAGCCAACCGCTTAGCCGCTTAGCCGGCTGATAGTTTCATTAACCGGCTAAACGGCTAATAATAGCTAATAACAATAATACATATATCATAATAATACAATCCAGAAAATCGATCTAAAATGTGTTAAAAAACAAGCTTTTAGCAGGCCAAAACAGAGCGTCCATTAAAGTAAAGAATTTCTTATTTTGGCTAATAGATAAAGCTATAGCGTAACTGCCCCATCCGATTATAATTAATTAAAGAACCTGTGCAAACAAAGCCCCCAGTACCACAAAAAAATTTTTTTATATCGTATTATCATTGTACAAATATAGATATTAATTTTAATTAGATAATCGCATATTGATTCACACATTAACTTCGAAGATTATTCGAATATCTAATCGAGTTAATTCGTTCGTTTTATTCGAATTATTAAAGCAAATGCTATTTATAAAGACGTATAAATATATTTTATATTCCAATTGGCAGAGGAAAGCTTATTTTAAATTTTGGCAAATGTGTAAAATTTTAATCGTCGACTATATCAAAAAAATCAGAGATAAAAATTAGTACATCTATTAACTGCGAAACATATATGCTTTTATAATCGTTGACCATGCTTTTCAAATAAATTATAAATTCACAAACCTAAAACCTGACTTTTTTTTGGCGATATTCATATTACTGTAATATTGCACAAGCTTATGACTTTTTCAACCGATCTATTTGATATTGCTAATGTATCAAGCTGCTAACCCAAAAAGTCAACTAATTAAAAATCATAGTCATAAATTATAAGAAAATAATAATACTAAAAAAGAGAAAGGTTGCGAGAATGGCTATGCAAAGGAGTATGAAAATGTTAAACATTGAATCACAGATTGTGTTATTAATTAACTTCCCTTTATAATTCCAAAGCCCTGATACAATGAAACTTGCTGATAAGAAACTTCTTATACGTTCTTCAAATAAATCTTTTATTTTACTTCCAAATCATACGTTCTGAGTATATTTCTTGAATTATCGTTATCACTAAATAATAATAAAAAAATAAATAAATAAATAATAAATAAACAAATAAATAAATCAACGCTCATATAATCAAATTCAAAAAAAAAGTTCCAATATTGATTTTTTCGTAATGGAGGATTCTCAAGATGACGAATTTTTTATGTCTTCTTTTTCATCAAATTCATCTCAAATGTACGGTGATTTATATGATGCTAATTTATATAATGAGGATTTAGAAAGTGGTGAAAAATCCGATGATTTGGATGAAAGCTCAGAGGCTGAAAAGGAAATATCATCAGCTACTACACGCAAAAATGAACAACCTTTAAATAAATCTAGCAGAAAAAGATTACCTTCCTGGACAAACCGATATTTCGATACTTTTAGGCTTGAAAAAAAAAGAAAATGTAATGTACTAATTAATACAAAAGAAGGAAAATCCAAATGTGGGCATTCTTTTGAACTTCAAACCAGTACAAGTAATCTTGCTTCGCATTTGCGTGTTGTTCATCAAATCCATAAACCGAATAATTCAAAAACTCCAACTTTTGCACCGATTCAAACAAATCAGCCAACAATTGAACAAACTTTAAATAAAGTTACACCTCTTTCAGAAAAAAAACAAACCCGAATTATGTATCGGCTCATTTCTTGGCTTATTGATGATTTACAAGCTTTTAACGTACTTAGTAATGAGAAGTTTCGTGATTTAATACACGAATGTGAATCTCGATTTCAATTTCCATGTATTGATTATGTAAAGCAAAAAATTGCATTATCGGTTATATTTAGTGAATCAAATTTAAAAAATTTGATTAAAGAAACTCTTACTTCATTTAATTTTACTACTGACTTGTGGACACAATTCCATACACCCTATATTGGAATAACAATACATTGGCTTTCAAATGATTTCATTCTTTATCAAGCGCTTTTGACGATTCAACAATTTCCTTACCCTCATACTGGTGATGCAATCGAAGACTTTCTTCGTGATTCGTTTATAAAATGGAATATTTCAAGTAAATTATTCGGAGGATCGACTGATAATGCTGCTGCAATGGTAAAAGCTTGTAAGCAGCTTCGTATTGTTCATATTGGTTGTACAGCTCATACATTGCATCTTTCTGTTAATGATGGATTAAAAAAAATAGAAGCATTAATTGTAAAAGCAAAACGATTAAATAGTTTTTTATGTAACCGAGACAAGTATCGTAGTGATTTGATGAGTTATTTTGTAAAACAACATCCAGAATTAAAAGAGCTTCAACCAATTAGTAGCGATACTGCTACCAGGTGGAATTCCACATACCTACTTCTTAAACGGCTTTTACTTTTTCGGTATCCTGCTCACCAATTGGCTCAACAACTACAAAAAGATGTTAATCGACAAGTAAGGAATGATGGTGATTCATTGCATAATCTTCTTTTGGAAGATTATGAATGGCAATGCCTGGACGAACTGACTATGCTTCTCCAACCATTTGCACAATCAATCACATTTATGGGAGGTAGTCATTATCCTACTTTAGGTATGATGTATCCAACAATTCGAAAGCTTTTTCAGCATCTTGATACTGTTTATGATAAGCTTGCTACATCCAAAGTTAAAGAAGTTTGTATTGCGGTTAATCAGTCAATGTCAAAGCATTGGGATGAGCCAAAAGAAGCCGGATTAATTGCATCATACCTGGATCCTCGATTTAAAAATTTACGTTTTTTAAACGTTGAAGAAAGAACAGAGACAATCAGCTTACTTCGTACACAAATTATTGAATCATCCGATTCTCATACTTGTACCACTACTGGTTCTTTAACTAAAAACACACAAGAACATATGATGAGTAAGTTTTTTGATGATAGTGATACTGTAGCACAATCATCGCTTGATACCGAATTACAGTTGTACGATAGTTTGCCTTTGGTTCCCAAGTATGATTTGGACCACCCTGAATATAAAAAAGACAACCCACTGTTATTTTGGCACAAATATGCAAAATCATTACCACTTCTTGCATCTCAAGCAAGAATATATCTAGCCATACCTGCCACATCAGTTCCTTCTGAGCGTTTGTTCTCAGATGCTGGCAATTTACTAACTGATAAACGTAATCGACTTGATCCAAATCAGGTACGTGAGTTGTTATTTTTAAAAGAAAATTCATCCCTTTTTAATTGCTATCCAGGGTTAGAATTTTAATTTTTAAAAAAAATTAGTAATTATAACGATCATTTAGTATTACTTATATTGTTATATTGTTAATAAAGCGGCATAAAATAAAATAAATATATATAAATCTATTGAAAAACGTAGCTAGACTTATTTCATTTCTACTAGCCGTATTAATTAGAAGACGAATTTTGGTTAGCTAATCGCTCTATCGCTACTTTATATGCAGAGCCTCGTGACACCTAGATTAGATTAGTCGCTCACGTTAAATAAAATTGACCAATTATAGTTGGCTAGTATTATTGTCTAATGCGATGCACCCGACCCTAAATTTTGGCCGATCTGCTGAATTTTGGTTGTGCGGCCATCTATTGGCTAAGCCGCTAAGCTATTAAAAATTTAACGGCTTAGCCTAGCCGTAAAATTTTAATCGGCTTAGAACACTATAATACAATACTAATGTTTTGCAACATATCATAATAGTAGAAGCATGATAGTTCGGGACGTAACAAGATAGTTAGTAAGACGGTAGTTAGTATGGCATGCATGATAGTTCGAGACATTAGTAATACAATAGTATTTTTTTTCTTTTTTTTTGATACAGTACTAATGTTGTGCACAATAACGAATGTAGCATGATAGTAAAAGTATAATAGTTCGGAATGTAGCAAAATAGTAACACAGTAATTAGTATGGGGTGTGCAAAATAGTATAGGGCGCATAATAGTTAGTATGGAATTTAGTAATAGATAGATGGAACATAGTGAAAATAGTGCCAGTGGCACCCCAAATACTTGTATTATATTAACATTAATAGCTAGTCTGTATTATATAGTTAGAACTACTATAAATTGCCAAATACAACCCAATTCTTTTATATTTTAGCAAATTTAAAACCTATAGCATTCTCTGGGTCTATATTAAGAGTTCAAGTTGCTAAGAAAAAAACTTTGAAAAGTATATATAATTTGCATTTACAATAGGGGGATAGCTAAAGCCAGATGTGTTTATATATTTTTGATTATTTAATTAAAATTAGTGTAAGAGTTAGTTAGGGTTAGAGTTGGGGTTTGGCTTATAAGTAAATGGCTTCTCAACATTTTTTATTAATGCTCCTAGACAGGTTTAGACATTCGTTTTTTGTATTTTTGGCATATTTTACTTTTTTTTTTCTTTTTGTCTCGTCGTACTAATCTATAAAAATCAAATTTTATGATTTGATTGACTTTTTATTATATGAATGCACCTGGCTTTAGGCGACCCTATAATAGGCAGTTTGAATATTTGAAAAAATCTAAATTTGATTAATATAGAATCTTTAATTTGTATTTGAGTATATGAGGTCTTTGCTTTGAAAATGACCTTACTGAACTATGTAGATCTTATGGATAAAAATTAAAGTTTCTAGCCACCCAGTAATCCAATTCAAATAAACTTTTTTTATTTTGTAAAACTCACTAAGCTCTACAAAATAAAAAAAAGTTTATTTGAATTGGATTATTAGATGGCTAAAAATTTTGATTTTTATTCTTAAAATCTACATAGTCCCATAAGGCCATTTCAAGACAAAGATCCTATATTATATAGTGGTTTTACTATTACAAAAAGTTTTATATTTAGTAATTTATAGTTCTAACTTATTAGAAACTTTTACAAAGTGTTAACTAACAGATATAAAATATTGCTTAACAAATACTATATAGGATAATGCTTTTTATTAATAAAATTAGTATTAAATAATAGATATAATAAATAGCTATTTATTATATTACTATTGTAGGGTTCGGGTCCCATAGCTTAGTTGTTAAGTTCCCGTTCCCCCACAGACAAGGTCAACGGTTTGAGTTCGGCTGGAGGTAAATACTCTGTAACCAAAAATTGGAGCCTATAATCGGATGCGAAGCCCTGTGGCGAAGTCCATGTGAAGGTACATGCTTGAATCAAGGAATTCCCGGAAGGAAACCGATACGGCAGAGAGCGGGCACTATTATAAGTGAGAAATGTGGAGAATGCCGTTGACGTTTGTGGAAAAGGATTGGCCTTGCCAATTATGGAATCACCTCTGGCACAAAAATCCAAAACCGGTATAGATGTGGGATCTACGTCCGTTATGGTAGAGATTACTTCGAGGGTAAAATAGCCCTAAGCCTGAATGGATAAAAATAAGTTTGGTGTTACATAGTAACATTGAAAACCAGAGACTTTAAATAGGGAACCCACAGGCGGGTTCCAGGTATAGCAATTAGTAGGTAACCTGCGGGCGGAGCCTTTAAATAGACAATGACTAAAATTGTACGCGTGGCTAATTGTAGTCTCGTTGATATGTAAAATGTAATACCCCCC
>QKWP01000798.1:110702-152908 GCA_003550325.1 Gigaspora rosea
AAAAAAAAAAAAAAAAAAAAAATTATATTACTATTGTTTAATACTAATTTAATTAATAAAAAGTGTTATACTATATAGAGTTTGTTAAGCAATATATTATATCTATCAGTTAATATCTTGCAAAACTTTTTGATGTTTGTATTAAACAATATAAAACTTAACTAATTTTGGTTAGTATATAGGGTGGAGTCAATAGAAATGTGACAAATTTATTAAATAGATTTGTCCCATTTCTATTGACTTCACCCCATATATTTTATTGTTTTATTGTATATAAATTATATCTAATTATATTATGACAGGTCATATTAGCAGATCAGCATAATCAGGTAAATTGACCAATCATAATTGAGGATTATCAAAAAAATTTTACACAAAAATTTATTATAGAGCAAATTTTTACAAAAATGACCTTTTTAACTAGCTTTGCATTTATAATTAAGGGAAAATAAATTTGTCGCACCCCCTGCTTCGACCAATCAAATCGCACGATTTTATAGGCAAAAAATTTTATTTTTTTAAAATTTAAAATTTTACTTAATAAAGTGTAAAATATATATTTAATAGCATGCCATATAACATAAAATTTTATTCTGAACAACTTTTTCTAAGTCGTAAAGATAGGTTGTCTTAGTAAAAAAAAATGGTTTATAAGAAAAATCAAAATTTTCCAAAGTTAGCACATATAAACCTTTTTTTTTACTAAACCAATCTACTTTATAACATAGAAAGAAGTTGTTTAGCGTAAAATTTTACATGTAATATGTGAACATAAATATAGATTATATTAGTAAAAAAAATGTTTTATATGTGCTAACGATCGAAATTTTTGATTTTTCTTATAAAACGGTAATTTTTTACTAAGACTTAGAAAAAGTTGTTCATAATAAAATTTTACATTATATGCTTTGATATCGCTTATTTATTTTTATATTTTACTAGTAAAATTTTTAATTTTTAAAACTTAAAATTTTTTGTCTATCAAAATTGTGCGATTTGATTGGTCGGATCAGGGGGTGCGACAAATTTCTATTCCCTATAATTAAATACGTTGAACATTATGAAATTCTTATATTTAATTATAAGCCAAAAGTAGATTAAAAAGGCCATTTTTTTGAAAATTGGCTTCTGAATTTATTCTTGATAGTTACTAATCCATCTAACAATGCCCAACCCATTCTAAAACATCTGAGTATTTCAACAAACGATAAAAGTACTTCTTTCTACAGCTTGGTATAGCTCTTTTATTGAGTTTTTTGGTTTTTTAACTCGTCTAGACATCAAAAAAGCTCTTTTATTAGTTGTAACAAGCTTTGTTTGTTAGTTTTTAATGTCACTTCGGAGCAACTTTTTATATAACAGTTTATTGAAAAAAGGCCCAATTATGCTGATATGCTGATATGTGAAACCTGAGCCACCAGCTAGTAAAACTTGAGTTTATTAGTAAAATCTGAGTTTATTAAAAAAAATAAATAAAATCTAAGTTGATTAGGGCAGTGACAAATATTATGTAATATTTTAGGGGGGTCAAAAAAAATTTTTACATAAGACTAATTATACAATTTGATTGGCTAATTGGTCTTATATGGAGAGAGGAGAGTAGCTCTATGATAAAATAATATTATGTAATATATGTTATGGCCCTTAGTAAAATCTGAATTTATTAATAAAATCCGAGTTTATTAAAAAAAATAAGTAAAATCTGATATAGATAGGGTGAAATCTGCTTTTAAACAAAAACTGTTCTAAAACTTTGAATGAAAATATCTTGACAACCACTTAATCAAATTTGATAATTTTTTTATTTGAATTCTATTAATTTAAAAATTTTACTACAGTATGGAAACTCTTAAATCAACTAGTTCTATATAGGTACCCAAATTTTGGGTTGAATCAGAAGTTGGGTCAGAGCTAATAGAATTGCAAAAAATTTTTGTAAATAAAAAACAAAAAAAAACTATAAATATAATATAACAAAACAAAAAACTTGGACCTTTTAACTTTAGGTCAGAGCCAATAAAATTGCAAAAAAATTTTATGAATAAAAAAAATAAAAAAAAAAACTTAGTATTAATTATTTTTTAAAAATTTTTTAATTTTTTTAAACCTTTTTTATAATTCTGGCTGGTATTATAGTAATGCTAGCCAAGATTATAGTGACCAAATTTTACAAATATTAATAAAATTAGTTAACTTTATACCTTTATAATAGTAGAAAACTTAATAAATTAAAAACAATTCTATAGCTTAATTTTTAAAGTCTTTCTCTATATTTTTATATAAAAAAATTGTTCTAGCTATACTAGTTATTTTTTATAATATTTTAAAATTATCAATTTCACTTGTTGATTTAAGGGTTCCTGCACTGTATAATAAATATATAGCCTTTGGTATCTAGCACTATCTCTTAATATGTAAGGTAGGTGCAAGCAAATTTGCCTGCAAAAGTTATATAATATTTTTTAAAAAATTTTTTTAAAAAATTTTATTTGATTTTTGACATAATATTCTTTTAGGTTTATATTTTGTTTTTAAATAGTAAATTATAATAAAGCTATATTATATATAAATTTATACAAAGTTAAAATTAATCTATTTTTATATAACTCTTTCCAACGATCTCCTGGACCAAAATTTTTCATAAACGCCAATCTATGAAAATTTTGTAGTTAGTATTTTTATATATAACAAAAACTTTATCTAGAAGCAACTTGGATACAGAACTTCAGATTGCATATGAGAAGGAAACAGAGCTGAAAAAGATTTCTCCTTGTGGGTTTGATTCTCCAGGTGGAAGACCTTATTGCTATAGAAATTGTAGTAGAGCTAAAACACTGGAGTTTTTTTGTCAAAAGATGTGGATATTTAAACAGAAACATACTTTTGGTTATCTATACTATTTTACAAAATGTAAAACTATGCTCTTTACAAGTTTTGGTACCATTGATATTTCTCTTTAGTTTTTTCAAAATTTTTGCCAAAAAGTGGGAAATCCAGCTTACCTCTCCAAAAGATCAGCAATATTTACTTCTTCTAATTTGAAATGCACTTACTGAATAGGAACCTGGTTATGAGCAAGTTTTGACTCCTGCAAAATAAAAAATAAATGACACATGAGGATGACTTGGAGGAATATATCAGAAAAAATTTCTTTCTTTCTAGAAGTTTCGTTTAGGTGTAGCTTTTTCTTTTCTTTTTTTTGATGTACATAATACTTTGCCGGATATGAGTTCGTGCAGTATTATATAATTTTTATTTTTTAGAACTGTTCTTTAGTAGTGATTAGTGCTTTTTTTTTGCCCTTTGTGGCTTTTTATATTTTTTTTATTAATTTACATCATTAGCATAGAATTTTTCTTTGCTTCTTTCATTTTTCATTTTTTATTATTTTTGTTAATTTAGGTTTTTTATTTAAATCTTATAGTTATTTCTCCATTTTTTTATATTCTTTTGTTTCTCTTTTCATTTGTTTTTCTTGAATGGTTGAGTTTATTCACACTATTGATACTAATTTGAAAAGAAATCCTCTGTCACTCTTTGACGTGGGCTAACAAAGTTTACATCTGCTTTATTCATAAAGTGGTGTGACCGTGCATGTAGGTGCTTCTAAAGTAACTACATGATATCGAATTTTAGTTTTAAGTATTATGTATTAACAGGCTATAAATAAAATATTGGCGAGACATATCAAAGTGTAAAAAAAAATAATCTATTTTTATAAATTAAAAAAAGGGGTATAGCAACATAGTGTAGTTGAATTGTTGTCATTCCCCAAGTAGTTGTAACAAAGGTATAGAGTTTGAATTCCACTAGAGATTATTTTGAAAAATTTATCTGTATTACAGTAACCTGGATTTTGAGTTTAGATTTACAGATCTGTTTTCTAAATTATATCAATTCGTATTGGGAGCTTTGGTGCTATATTATACACAAATTAGGGTGCAGAAATTCTGGGGAGCGCATGCAGGACCCCGAAGAACTCTGATACAACTCAGATCTAAGTTTGTATAATTTTAGCAGTATTTTAGCTAAATAAATGAATAAAATAGAGCAAATTTTGAAAATTTACTATATAAAAATGCAATTTTTGATGAATTTCTATGCAAAATTTCCTTTTTTAGAATCATCTGAGTTGTATCTGAGTTCTTCAGGGTCCTGCGCAGGCACTATATTACACACAGAACCATAAAACAAAGGGAACCATACTTGGTAAGACCTGAGTAAAGAGGTAGCTAGACTTTTAATAGTATCTGAACAGATGGTGACTAACCGGGATAGACTAACTAGAAGCAAACTTACAACATAAAGGGTTTATGGTGGACCCTACCAACTGCCTACTGAAGTCACACCAGAAGAAAATAACATGTGTTTTAGAATTATGTACTAGAAGGCAGGAGTCCCTGGGTTCACCAGAGCAAACTGACTCTTTCGGGTCATTAGATTAGTAGGAAGGCAGCCGGAGGAAAAGAAACTCTGAGAAAGAAACCAGATGCCAGGGTGGTACTAGGGTTAGATAAACTTTACAAAAGCAGAAGTAGGTAGTAATAGCGGTTGCAGGTAACCTCTGATTGCAAGTTGTTTGCCTCGGTAAATGTGTATACAATTAACAATTACTTTACCGACATAATATTTTACTAACAATTATTCAATAACAAGTTTATTTTACTGACAGTTTATTTCACTGAAGCTTATTTCACCAACAAAGTAATTCTGGTCATTGTTATTAGGATTAGGGTAGAATTAGATAGAATTAGGGCTAAAGTTAGTGTGCTATTTAAAAAAAAGCTTGTCAATGAAATAAACTTCATTGAAACAAACTGTTGGTAAAATGAACTTGTTGGTAAGTATTTGTCAGTGAAATGTTATATTGGTGAAGTAATTGTTGGTAAAATAATATGAACTCTATTATAATATTAAGCTATAAATATTAATTTTTTATATGGGTTTTAAAATTTAGCGCACCTGTACTGTGGTGCACCTCCTTTATGTATCTCAAAATTTTACTACTGTAATCCTTGTTGTTTTACTAACAAAAAATGCTCTTCTCGTGATTTTACTAATATTTTAAAACTCCAACCCTAATTCTTACTCTAATTATTGTTTGTATTTGTTACTATAAAGTGCATTATAGTGTAGAATGCACTAAATTTTTAAACCCTTTTTATATTATATTAAATATTTTTTATTAGCAATTTTTTAGTTTATTAAATAGTATTAAATTATTTACTTATTAATTTACTATTATTGTTTTTATTATACAAATTATAATTTATTTATAAGACAAAAATGGTTTTAATGATATTTTATATATAAATAAAAAAATTGTAGAGATTTGTCTCTATGAAAAATCTATATATAGGACCAATTATGTTTAGGGTTAGTAATTTTTTTTTTGTATTTTTTATTAACAGAGTTAGAAAGTTTGTAGCTAATTTTAATTGGCCAATAATAAGCAATATATTCTATAGTTACATAATCAATTTTGATTGGTTATTTATATAAAGGGTCTCTATAAAGGCATGTTTTTATAAAATAATACAGTTGTCCCTCTCTATAGTTACCAAGTTGGTCATGCTCTATTATGGTGATTGATTAGAGATATGACTATAAATAAACTACCTTGTTTTAGTTATGTGCCTATATGCCAATGTGTGTTAATATAAAATGAAGTTTTAACATATTATTAAAATATTTAATAACGAATAATTTTGATCCAGTTGTCCAATTTAGATGAAATGACTACCAGAGTGCTTGTTTTAATAAGACAACTCTAATAAGTTTACAATCATTCAAGTCTAATTACAGAACCCAAGATCACTAAGGATTTTTCACTTAGATATTTAAATTTAATCAATTATTAAACATATAAAGTGATACAAATCCTTAATGATCTTAGAAACTTGTGATTAGATTTTAATGATTTTAGACTCATTAGAATCATTTTATTGAAACAAACATTTTGGTAGTTGTTTTATTTAAATTGGGTCATTAGATCAAAAGTTATTTGCTATTAGACCTTTAAGAGCTTTAATAAATAATTTAAATATATATAAATATGAATATTGGCTAATCAGATTTTATAGTCTGTATTTAGTTAGAAATTGGTAACTATAGTGAGAGCTTATTATTAATAAAATTGTTAAAAAATTTAATTTTTATAGTGATAGTGATTATAAATGATTTGTAACTATAATAAGGATTTTACTATGTTTTAAATCTGTTGTGCAATATTGGGTACTTAAATAGAGGTATGACCAGTGTTTAAAATTTGATATTCTCATATTTTCATGAGAAAACTAAATTTTTTTTAAGAACATTAATATTTAAAATAATGTTCTCTTATTTGAGAACATTTTGTACTAATAAAATGTTCTCAAAATATTATAAGTATTAGGTTTTTTTTACATATTTGAATAAAAGATTTATAGTTGCAAAAAGTTAAATAAGTATATCACATGATTAATTCAACCAATTTAAATGTTCTAAGTACTATTAAAATCAAAAAGCCATTGTTAATAACTTTATTTAAAAGTTCAAAATAGGTTTATACAATAAAAATATATGCATATTTAAAAAAATTCTATATAATGAGAACATTAAAAATTTTTTGAGAACATTAATACTCTAAATTTAGTTTATTTGAGAATATAATTTTGAATTTAAATTTTAAACACTGGGTGTGACTATATGGGGTGTAACTATAGAGAGAAATAACTATACTCTAAAATAAAATTTTTATAAAATTTAAAAAAACTTTTATTAATATAGTTTTTAGTCTAAAATCTAGTAAATAAGAAAAATATACTAGTTTTATATAATATATACTTATACTATTTATTAAGTTAGTAAAATTTATATTTAATAAACTTTTAATAAATATTATATTAAAATTCATATTTAAAGAACTATTTTTTATGTTTATATATTATTAAAATTTTTAAAATTTAAAAATTTATAGATTTTTAAAGTTTTTTAACTAAAATAGATAATATTTTTATTATATAAATTAGGGTTTAAAAATTTTACGCACCTGCGTGGTTATGCATCCATGTGAATGACCAATCAAAACCAATTATGTAAGTATATGATTAATCACTTGTAACTGGCCAATCAACATTAATTACAAATTTTATAAAAAAATTTTAAGAATTTTAAAATTTTTTTATTAAAAAAAAAAGAAAAAAACAAAAATACAACAAACAATAAATTGTACTAAAAAAAGATCTTACATAATTCTACCTACTGATCACCTGTACCAACAATTACACTAAAACTTCAGAAGTAAAGTCTCAAAAAAACAGTAGAAAAATCAACAATAAACATGCAACTTAGCAGCTATTATTTAGGGATATAGTTAACTGAGTATCTGCTAACAGCTTTAGAGTTTGTTACTTACCAAAAAACTGGCACTTGTCGTTTAGAGGTAAAGTTTATAGACTACCTGCTGACAAGCTTAGAGTTTATCACTCACCACAATCAGGAAAGTACTTGGTGGCTCTCTGATGGTTTTGGACTATACAGAAAGAACCACTGTTCTTACTATGGCTATATGTGAACTCCCTTTGGTGCAGTCAGTTTGTGAAAAATTTTTAAAAAGTGGGCATTCTGGCATACCTCTCTAAAAAATCTGTAGTATTTACTGCTCCCAAAAAGGAAAAGCACCTACTATATTGGATACAATTGTCATAAGTGGCTTGAAAACAGATAACGTGAAAAGATGAGCAAGACTTATGGAGAAACCACTGGAAGAAGATTCTAGAAGCTTTGATTTAAGCAGTCTGGTCTATATGATAGCTTTTTGTTTAATATACTAGGACCTGGGCTAGTTATGCCAGGACAAGTTTATCAATGTTAACAATTTTTATTTTAAAAGTCTGGAAAGTTAAACTTTACTTAGCTAACAGTTAGGCCTCAGATAAAGATTGATTGGTAGTGGAAGGCCATTATGGAGTCTGGGTTTCTTTCTTTCTATTAGTTAGATATTAATATATTATTTCCTTCTGCGTGTAATAATATAAATTTAATAAATAAAAAGAGCAAGGTCTCAGTTATAAAACAAAAAAAAACAATAAATTGTACTACTAAAAAAACACAAAGTGATAAATACCCAAATCCTAACCTGAACCTAACCTAAAACTGAATCCTACTCTAATCTATACTAATAAAATTAATAAACTGAAATTATAACATGAACCCTAATCCTACTTTAATTTATATTAACAAAATCTATAATGAAATTATAAGTGAAGTATCAACAATACCAAAAATTATGGCAAAGCCACAAGCACTGCCAACTTAAAACAAAGGCAAAACTCTAATGATCTGATAATGAATCTAATTTCAAAAGCAATGACTAATAATAAAATCATGTCTAAAAGAACTTCAAAAATTACAACTTCAATAACAAAATCATATTTGGAAGAAGAACGTTAGTAATTACAAAAAAAAAGCAATTCAAACAATGAACTTACCTGACTCCAAATGAATCTAATAACTCTATGAACAATAACTTTAATAACAAAATCATACTAAAAAAAGAGAAATGTTAATAATTACAAGAAAAAAAAACATTAAAATAAAAAAAATTTAAGTATATTACTTATCAAGAGCAATTCCCAAACAAGCTACTCTAAGAAATATGTAATCCACACTATAAAACTGCTAGAGAAATGTGTAATACTACCTACAAGAATGCACACAAGAAACATGCAAGACCACCCCACAAGAATGTTCACAAAGTTAGAAAAAAACAAAAGAATATTAGTTAAATCCAAGACAAAAGAAAATAAAAAAAAAACAAAGTAAACTACTTACTAAGAGTGATTCCTAAACAGACCACATGTCCAGAAAACATACAATACCACCAAACAAGAATACATATAAGAAATATACCCACAAGAATACTGAGACTACTTCACAAAGTTAGAAAAAAAAGAATATTAGTTAAATCAAGACAAAGAAAATAAAAGAAAAATAAGCAAAGTAAATTACTTACCAATAGTGATTCCCAAACAAGCCACTCTGAGAAATATATAGACTACACTATCAGAATGCCTAAGAAATACACAAAACCACCCAATAATGAAACACACAAGATCACCCCACAAGAATGCTGAGACCACTTCACAAAAATGTTGGGATGCTGAATCTAGAAGAAATCTAATGATGATACTAGCGATAAGACACCAATAATAACACCAGCTACAACACCAATTACAATACCAACTATGACAAAGGGTTAAAAAATTAGTATACATACCAAAAAAGCAAAGTGATGCACAACCATGTGGGTGCATGAAAAACATTTTCTCTATAAATTATATAGTAAACTAGGTTAAATTAGTGTTTTATATTTTGTTATAATTTTTTTTTGCACATAATAACTTAGTTTAAAATTTTGCAAACTTTTTTTTGATAGTTGCACCAAGGTACTTGTAAATACTTAATTTTAATTGGATAAACTTTAAAAATAAGTAAAATTTTTAATTTTTAATTTTTTTTAAAATTTAAAAATTGAATAAATTTAAAGATTTTTAAAAATAATTAAATCAACAAATTACAGTGTATAATTTTTTTCAAATATTATAAACATACTTATAGTGTTTTACCACCATAGGTAAAAATTAGATTTGCAAATCTGTATAATAAAAACAAAACAATAAACTTTTATAAAACAAAAAATAAATTTTAATTACTTTAGGGTTAGAGTGAGGCCTGAGATTTTATCTGGGCATTAGTATATACAAAATTTAGCAAGAAATTTTTTTATTAGAACCCTAAAGATGGTTTCATAAGCAAAATTTTGAGATATGAATGTTTTTTTAAAAAAAATAAACAAAGAAACTAAATTTTATGTTACACCTGATCTTAAATTTTTATTGCTATTCTAATCATTTTGTATAACATAGTATAAAATACCATAGGTGCGTTTTAGTAAAACTTATTTTTTTTATAAATATATTGTCTCAATATTCAAATAATATACAATCACCTTTTTCTAATCCAAATCTCTCTAACCTAAACACTATTAAATTCCAAACAAAATACTCCAAAACATTTGTAAATTTATTATAGAGTTTGGATCAGCTAATAATAACTTTAAACAGAACATAAACAATTTTTTATATATAAAAATCCTTAAAGAATATTTTTGATAGAATAGAGAGAGTTGACTGTATATATTTTTTTAATTGCTAGTTAATAGAAAAAAATAGTACTTTACTATATACTAACTTTAATCAATTCAATTTTTCTGGCAGAATTAATGAGAAGACCAATACTAGACTATACAAAACTATCTTAGTACAATATTTAATATTTATCAGATAGAAATAGATGATATTAAGTTAGCATCATTTAGTTACTATTTGTTAACTCAGATTATGCTATGAAGCAGCATGATCTGAGTCAATCAAATGGCTGCTCTGCTAAATGATGCTAACCAAATATCATTTACATTTTCTACTAATAATAATATTATTCAGGATTATTATTGATCATTAATTATATATATTTTAATTAAAATAATATATAGTTTTAAAACAAAATAAATAAATCTAACAATAAGTTATTTTTTACAATTTTAAAAAAATTTTATTGTCACAGTCACAATCAGTTCTTGGGCAAAATTTGGCCTGTGGAATATATAGTACAAAGGGATAGTTTCTCGACTATGGTACTATTGATTGAATCAGCATAGCAGACTTTCATTGTGATTGGTCTATTTTTGTAGATCATCTCATGAAATCATAAAAATTAATTGTTTAATCGAAATTTTAAACTTTAACTAAATCGTCACGAATAAATAAACTAATATGCATAAAAATTGTAAGTGAATTCAATACTTTGATAAATCTTTACTGTTTTTACTGTCTTTACTATAAAACCTCAATAAATTAAACCTAAAACTATAATATTGTTATGAACAAAAATAATGAATGTATTACAAATTAAAAAAAAATAAAATAAAATAAAATAATAAGTAAAATAAAATACAAAAAATAAATATTTAAACTATTCTTAACTTTAACGCTAATAAAAAATAATCAAAACCATTTTTAATCCTTGCTCTAACATCAAACTGATCTTTAATTTTATTTAATAATTGTTCATTATACAGTTACAATACTACTATTATACTTAATTTTGATCCTATAATAAAGTAAAAAAAATAAATTAATATACTCACTTAAATATTAAATGCTAACTAAATTTTCATATATTAACAGAATACATTTGAATATTCATGTATATGTAATTAATAATTTTTGCATTCCTACATAAAACACATCCATATTTGTTTTTCGGTAATAGCAAGAATTTGGGTGTCTCATCTAACCTGATTATAATAAGAAGATAATTACTGCAATTTTTTTACCTTTTTCATACTGTCATACTTAGTCTAGTGGATAGCACAGATTATTTTGTAAAATTTTTGGCATAACAAACTTGCATCCCCAAGTTATTTCTACCTTGTTTAGGCGCTATTATGCCAATACAAAGAACTTAAAGGTATTAGCTTGAATTTTGGAACACTGGATATCGATAAAGCATTAAAGAAAAAATATATAATGCAAGTTGATAAAGGTCGATTCTCATATTATAAATAAAAAAAAAGAACCATGAAACAATAAAAGAATTATCTTTATAAATATAATGAAAAAGATCAATGCTGATTATTAATAATTATTATTATTGTTATTGATAAAATATTCAATTTTTATTGTCATTATTAAAAATTATATAATACGTAAATATTATTAGTAGTTTATTACATTGCTGTGGTCTTATAATTTGCATAACAAATTGATCTGGATCATTTACGATCAGTGGAAATTGAGAAATAACACGTGTTAATTCAGAATCAATGTAAATTCAGAAATGATGCGAACATTTATATCTATCATTACATGCTAATCAAATCTGATATGCTCATA
Source organism: Gigaspora rosea (assembly GCA_003550325.1). Taxonomy (NCBI): domain Eukaryota; kingdom Fungi; phylum Glomeromycota; class Glomeromycetes; order Diversisporales; family Gigasporaceae; genus Gigaspora; species Gigaspora rosea. The sequence continues at coordinate 122,639 of QKWP01000798.1, forward strand.
TATGTACAATAACAGTATATTATATTAGCATGGCACATTAATATGAGAAAATCATAGATTTTTTAACACCTAATCAAATGCATGTAAATATTGTTGATTCTAATTTGTTAATTCTTATTGCACCTCAAAATTAAAATATTCTATTGTGGGTTTGTTGACTCAGCAGGGTTATGAGAACCAAAAGTACAGTATTACCTTATTTACTTGTATTACTAATATAATTTTTTTTCACTTCTGGTATTGTGTCATTACTTGTTGGTATTACCTCTTGTCATGTTGTACTTGTTTTGTTAGCATTGTTATTAGTCAGTAATGTCGCCTGCAGTATATTGTTCATCGATACTACTATATCATAGATTTCTTGCTTTTAATGAAGTTGACTGTGGTATGTGTGATTTGATGTTTTTACGATTTTTTTTGTTGACTTTATTCTCTATCGTTAATTTGCTCATATTATTGTTGGGTTGGTGCTGGCGTTGTTATTTTAAATTTATTACTAATGGTATATAAATAAAAGTTGTGGAAACACTGCGTAGGTCACGATAGCAGAAAGATATCTTCGTAGTGATAGACAAAACAAAAACTTGCCATTGCGGTATGTAGATGAATTAGCTAGTTTTGGAATCAGCTGCCTTAATCCTACATAATGCAGTAAAAATGGTTACAAAGCTTGTTAGCTATTGTGATAACACGCGGTATTGGGTTTACAAACACCATTGGCATGTCATGATGTGCTGTGACTGTTGTACTACAATCTCTAATTGCAAGCCTTGTATATCAAAAAGGAAATCCGATCTTAATAATAAACTAAGTGAAGCAAAAATTTAGGGTTGTGGTCTTAACATTAGAGGCTATAGGGTTAGTTTAATGCTTACTATATGTAAAATTTCATTCCCGTCATTTTTAATTAGTACATCAAGATCGATTTAAACGTTATTTTCGCTTTTTTCTTTTACGCGTGTTCGGATTCTTTGTCGGGCTGATCGGGAATAGCCAAATTTTGCACTCTCCGATTGACGAGTTTCTCTTCAGGAGTTTGTATTACCCACGCAAATAAGTGAATGCGGTGTTCGGCGCACCTAAATGTGGTATCATATAAAAATCAATTATCAGAGTAACAATAGCGAGTATGTTGCATTTTGTAATTGAAATCGAAGGCTCGTAAAGATCCATACTTCTCTAAGTTTAATTAGATGTACAGTTTTAACGACACAAAATCACAAAGTAAAACTCCAAGAAGATTAATAACAAGTGCCTACTACAGAGCGAAATTTGCATTTTGACCAATCAAACTTATCAGTTTATTTAAAACTTTTCCAGACCACCCAAATAATTAAAATGTTTTTAGGAAAAATAAAATTTACCATATGTGATGTGAAAAAAGACTCTGTAACTTCATAGTCATAAGATGCGTGATATTGAAGTTTTTGAGGAAAATAAAACAACCTGTGCATCTAAAAAGATATGATCCATTTTTATACGTAAAATGTTTCGATTAGTTAATCAATTTAATAATCTGTCTTATTAGAATTTTATATGAACCGCATATAGTTTTGATTTTCATAGTTATCAATTCGTATTGGAATTAACAGTTATGGTTTCTATCACAATTTACTGTAAAAAAATTTTGTTACAAAACCTATCGACCATTGTGGTGATTTATTGTAAAAAAATTTTCAGTACGATACTTGATGTCATGACACTCAATATTTGAGATTATAACAGATCAGTATGGTACGGGGGAAATTACAGCAGTTCAGTATGGTACTGGTATGGTATGGGTGTGCAGATCAGTATAGTACGAGCCGATTTTTAAAATCTGTATCATACTGGTGTTATATTATTAGATAAACCAAATGGGGTGTAAAATACCCGTATTCCGTACTATTGATCTGCGGCATGGATTTTAGGATAAGGGAATTTATATAGATAACCAAATGGGGTGTAAAATACCGATGCTGGTCACTTCGCCGACAATCATTTCACCGAAAGTTCACTTAGCCGACATCACATAGGGTTAGGGTTAGCGTTTTATTAGTTGCAGGTATGTATTTTTAGTAAATTGTCACTTGGTGTGATGTCGGCTCGGTGAAATGATTGTCGGTGAAATGACACGTATCCGTAAAATACCCGTATTCCGTACTATACAATTCTGATCATGATTTGACCGTAAAAAATTTTGTTACAAATCGACACACACAATATTATATGTAGTTAAGGCTGATTTGGCACTATCGTGATTAAAAAATTGTTAATAAATTTGAATTATGATGATATTCACATTTTGATCACGGGTTGTATAACCAATCAAAAAACGTTAATGCATAATAACTTGATTATAATTGCTATATTAGCTTTAGCACACTGATCACATTTTGGATATAACCATGATTTTATTGGTATGCAATCTGAGTAATTAATATAGTGTTGTCTTGGCAATTATTGAAAAGGATCTTTGTACAAATCCTGTCAAAGGTTAAATAAATGTGATCAGACATTTTTCTAAAATTTCAGACTATTAAAATGTACATAGTGAACTAAATGTTATGGTAAAATTTTGCTCATTATCAAAAAACTTGTCACTAACGAGATTGTATAATGAATTTACATTAATTTTAAGACTTTTCATTTTGAGTATAATTGAGCGTCTGAACTTAAATTAGTATTGTGGAAAGCCCTGTGTATGAAGCTGCAAGCATATGTAAAAGTAAATTATCAACCATATATGATGTTCATTGTCTAAAATATATTTATATATTTTATGCGCTATATATGCTGACCCAGGTCGATTCAGATGCAATATAGTAATTTATTATAGCGATAGGCGACTGTATTATGTGTTCTTGGTGACTTTATACATATAACTGCATAATGCTCAAAGTATTACGGCATGCTCAATCTGTTGCGTAACGCTAAGATCTCAGCGTGATGCCAAAAACATAGTGTAGATGCTCTAATTATAACACAATCGCTCTGTAAAATTAAATACTAAAGACATGCTTTCGCCCTTAGTTCATGATCAATGTATACTCTCTGAAATCATCCCTAAAATATATAGTACATAAATGGAGCCCACAACAAAAGAAGACTTCGGGCTAACCAATCAAAATTTCAAATTTTATATAATAACTATCTATTTAATGATTATTTTTATAATTCAAGTTTAATATCTGGCCTGCTAGATGCATCCAAATCATAAAATATCACGTGCGTGCAATGCTAATTTTGGAGGATCTACATAGTATCTACATACAGCATAAATTACATTCTTGATTTCTATTTAACCTATAACTACAACTGCATCAAAAAGCCTTCTTTTGCTATGGGTCTCCTCAGATCTTGTGAGCCGCAGAAACGATGTGTGATCTATATGACCCGGGTTACTTATCTAAAATAGCCTAATAACTTGAAAAGGTGGAATAGGTGGGATCGGTGGACCCAGTCTTAATAGAATATCAGTGATTGATGCGTAATGATAGGGATCATTAATGTATGTAATATAAATGATATAGTAGATATGTCACAAATCCGACTTTTATTAAGTCGTAAGATAAAATAAATATATAATAAAAGGCTTCTCGCCCTTGAGGGAAGACATCCTTCATGATATTAAATAAGTCGCTTCCATTAAACTTTATATACTCTCTATATTATAAAATAAACTTACCCTGATCTACCGCTTAAGTGGCATAAGCGGTATGATTGTTTATTGTAATTGCTTGTTCACATGATTATACCATTACACTGTCAGTTGATTTCTTGACATACTGAGGAATACTGTGGTTATTTTGACCAACTCTCTCAACATACCGTGGATAGTTGTAGTTGATTGTTTGTCCAGTTTCAGTCCCAAGAAGTGGATTCCAAGCTGAGGTTTTACATAGAAGTGTTAGTGTGTTTGCAAGTATTTCAAGAGATTGAAATCATGCCTACGGACCCAATCTCCAACTTGCCAAATCTAAATGCCTCTTTTTGACTAGGCCAATTATATGTTACATAGAGTATGGCCTTGTGGAGTGAATGACTCACTGTAACACCGGTGTCAATATACATTCTTTTTATAATAAATGCCTAATAAATCATGAGTATTTGAATTTCATAAATTATGGTCAAGTTCATGTGATCTTCTAATGACAACTATCAGTGTTAGGCTGTTTGAAGTTAATTTTTCAGTTAATATCACTTTCCAGAACTCTCAGAAGAGGGAGGGATGAGGGCAAATAAAACAAACATATAAAATGAACAACCTATTTTTAATGTAGTAAATCTATTATAACAAATTGACTTCAAGTTAAATTTAGTCTAGAGATTCTAGTTGAGTTGCTAATCAGATCAGATAAATTTGATTCAGTAGTTAAGATTGCATTTCTCTTATAAAAGAGATGAACAAAAATAAATAAATAATTAATTAATTATATAATGTATTTATCTGAGAAAAAGAACTTCGTATATACAACTTTTACAGCCAAAATTCTTGTGATTTAGTAATTGGATAAGTATGTACTAGCATTTTGCCCATGCCTTCTCATGGGAACATAAATTTAAGATGAAAATTTATTAAAAAATACATCAATTTGCGAACCACAATAAATCAAATTAGGATTATTGCAATTTCTATTATGGGGTACAATAAACATTTTGCTATATGACTTGCTAACATGATCATAGTAATCAAAATTATGCTAGTTTGCATAGAAACTACAATAATTCCAATATTAGCAACTGTAAAATTTTGTTGCAGAACATGCTTGTTATTCTATTGACCTCAATATATAAACAAAGACCAAGTTAATTTGTGTTAGAATTATTTTAATTTCTATTATGTTACTATAAAAAATTCTGGTACAAAACTTACTTGGCACATAATGTGTAGTTAAAAAGTTGTTGCACATAGAACTTATTTGCCACCAAGTGATTTTGTATATAGTTATAAATTGGTTGCATTAAAATTATCATGTTAGTATAAAAAAACTGTTACAAAACTTGTTGTTCTAATAATATGAAATAGTAAAGTTGAGATAATTTGTATTGGAAAAAAATGTTGTAATTTATTGTAAACTGTTGTAAAAATTCTGATACAAAACTTGCATGCTATTCTAGTAACAATAAAAGATAAGTTAATTGTATCCAGTTTATCAAGATTCTACTACAATTTACTTGACACACAATACATAATTAAGGTTGCCAAATTTGCATTAAAATTGTGATTTCTATCATAAATTACTATAAAAATCCTGTTATAAATCCCTTGCTATTCAGTGACCACAGTATGTAGTTAAAATTAAGTCAATTTGCATTAAGAGCATTATTAGTTACTGTAAAAAATTTTATTAAAAGCCTCAGTAGTTATTCCAGTAACATGCAACATGTTATTATGGAATAAGCCATTGTGGTTTATATTAGTAATGGTAAAAAGGGTGAATTAGTTTGCATTAAAGTTATTGTAAGTTTTATTATAAATTACTATAAAAAATTTTGCTACAAACTTACCCAATAGATAATAAGTTTTAAGGTTGAGTTTGTATCAAAATTACTATAGTTTCAATTAAGAATTGCTATAACAAATTTTTATGCAAAACTTGCTTATTATTCTAATAATTACAATAATTGGTTAGGAGTGTGCTAGTTCATATTGAAATTATTATAGTTTCTATTATGAGTTACTGTTATAAACCTTAGCATTCTGGTGATACACAGTATATAACTCACTAACACATGTTATTAACATTATCAATATCTTAGTTAATTTCAAAAATACAATGTGCACATAATAAACAGAACAGATATCTATTTGTTAAATTCAAAGATACAAAGTGTGCATAACGATTGAAAGTCAATTTTTTTAAAAAATAATATAAATAGATAACAACTAATTTTTAATTCATAGTAATAGATCAATCCCAAATTATGATAACATGCATAATTACAGATTTAAATAGTATTGGTATAACTGATCACTTTATTTTAAATTTTCTGATTATACTGTATAACAAATCAAAAAATGTCAAAGTGCAATCAAATCAAATTTTTTATTATTTAAGAATAATATAATATCAATGATGATAATATATATTATCATGATTACGAATGGTTATAATGCAATTTAATTATTATTACAAATATTATCATTATTACCAATATTAATATCATAATTACAAATATTATTACAAAACACTTAGCTCATGTTTAACAAAGCACATTCCCAGAACACATTTTCAAATCTAAGCCAATTAAAAATATTAAAACGTACAAAACATAATATAGAAATTAAATGATATAGATTACATATATTAGCTCATGTTCACAAAACATATTCCCAGGAATTCCCAGGATCACTTTTTCAGATCTAAGCCAACAACACCAGGGCGTAGGATCGATTTTCCGAACAAGTGATCTTCCGACATTAATTAGCCAATACAAACGTTTGTTTTGCAAAAATCGTATTTATAGCAAAATTTATACTAGCAAATCGTCTTTCTGGCCTAACAAAAGTTTCCTCGCACAATTTTGCTATATAATGCTTCTTCTAACCACTAACATGAACCCAAACCCTAATATAAATCAATTTTTTTTCTCAAAGACAATTAATGCCGGAAGATCACGTGTTCGGAAAATCGATCCTAGGCCCTGTCAATTTCATCTAAGCCAATTAAAAATATTAAAATGTACAAACCCAAAATTAAATGATATAGATAGATAGATGCAGCAATCACAGATCAGAATTTTGAATTTACTAATTCCCTCAATTTCATCATTGAATGAAATAAATCACTAATCGGATGACTTAAAATAAGTATCAATTCGAATAATTGGTTTGTAATTGTTATTTCTGTACATTTAAATATTTATTTAAACATTTCTTACTTATTAATAAGTTCTCAAGCTCTTCACAATCGAATAAAAAAACACTATGGAAGCTTTTTTTAGCAGTTTTTCTTAAAATGGTTCATCACAACTAAAATAAACATATATGAGAGGACAGCCAAGTAATTTTAGCTTTATTTTTTATTATTTATTTTTTTCTTGATATTTTTTTAAATTATGTTTTATTTGTTTTATTTCGATTTAATTTTATATTTTAAATTACGTTACTTTATTTATTTTATTTTAATTTTTTTATTTTAATTCGTGATCTGTTTATCAATCAGTGAAAATAATTAGTAGCATATGGGGCAAGATTTTGTAGATCCATTAGATAAATCTAGCAGATTACAGTTTTTTAAACTTTAAATAACACTATCAGTAATACACCTTTTTTTAAATTATCACACGTAGACAGCTAGTCCAAATCTTCAAGAATCTATTACTCTATTTTTTTTTTATTTCAATTAAAAAAAAAAGTTATTTACTGACATCGCCAGATTCTAAAATAAAAACTACCTTACGATTTCACTATTTAAACTAACATAGTAAGTGACATTTACCTGCTCGATCGTATTTATGCTTATATTTTGACTACCCACTTGAATATAACTCACTATTCGACTTATAAAAAGTCAGATCTTGCATAACACAGTAGAGAAGTCGAAGCAATCACTTTAAGTATTTCATAATTTAATCTGAATATAATTGTTCGTTAATAAGCCAAATTTGTAAAAATTCACCATTCCTCTCAAATCTTTTTTACTTTTTGTTAAGTTAGCGCGTGAACATTAAGAACAGTGTTTTATATTTATTCAATTGTAGATAAGTATCAAAATTATCCATTTCTATTTAATATCAGAAAGTATACATATTGACAAAAATCGGAATTGGTTTCATTAGCTAAAATTCTAATTTTATTTATATGTTTTATATTTGTAACTAGGTAATACTAATTATTTCTTGACAAAAGCACTATAATGAAGTAGAAAAAAAAAAAATCTGATATTTATATATGTACTGTGTAAGCGCGAAATAATGTTCGTGCGCATTATTTGAAAATCGGGTCCTTCAAAAGTATCTTACATGGTCTCGAATTAGCGCCCATCGTCCCAAATTAACACGCATCCTAATGTAGAATGGTAATTTATTGTTAGACAAACGACTTACAGCCAACTCTTGTAAGTACACTCTCTATAAGTGCATTTCATATTCACTTTTTTTCTATAAATGCGTATTATTTGATTAGCCTAATGTAATTATGTAACTTTATATATAGATTATTTTCTAGAAGTACGCATTTTGCAAGTGCACTTTTCTAACGATGTGCATTTAAAAAAAATTGGCTACAGAACCTCCATAAGTGCACGCTCCTGGGACCAAGATTTAACAACGTGCATTTAGAGAACTACAGTAAAACCTCCATAAGTGCACGCTCCTGGGACAACGCGCATTTAGAGAACTATAAGAAAAGTGCATTTATAGAGGACATGTATATATTTGGGTCAGCATTTGGGCATGCATTTAGAGAGGGTGTGCACTTATAGAGGGTGCACTTATGGAGGTTTTTATATGTGTAGTTTTTATTATATGTAAGGAATTAGAATACATCTGAGAATAAATATCACTTTTTGAAATAGACAAATAAAAAATCGAATTAGTTTATTTGAACCAAGTGAAATGACAAAATTTTAATATTTCTTTGAAGTTGCGTAGTACTATTTAGTATCACAACTTACGATTATTTTATTAGATTTGCAACCAGAATTTGTAACAAATTCAAATTAAAATTGATGATATAATTCAGATAGTTTTATTGCAGTGGATTAAGAACTTCTACTTCGTGAAGTATTTTCATTCAAAACTTTTAAAGCTGCACGTTCTCGATGTTCAGCCGTGGTTTTGGTTATCCAATTCTGAATAGTAGTAGGTTTAGGAACTTCTTCGTTAGAGATTTCACCTTCTTCAGCACATTTTAATAATTCTTTGTACATGTCTTGAGCATTGTAACGATCACTTTTATTTGCATTTCCCGCCATAAAAAACCCTTCTAACAAGGCTCTTACTTTTTTCGACATTCGTTTTCCGGCACCCTTCTTACCAAACTTTTGGTTTTCTTTCAAAGCCCAACCAGAACGCAAAGGAAATATATTATCGATATCTCTAAAGATTCACTATTAGTTTTTAGTATTATTTCGAAAAAAATCATTATTATAATACTTACTGTTGGGTTTTATTATCCACTTTATCCATAAGTACTTCGACTAATACTTCGTTATCTAATTTTAATTTTTAGCATCATTTTATCAGAAATACTTTATAAATTCATCCTTACTTTTTTACTTACTTGCATGCGTGTTTATCATTAGTTTCGATTCCAATTTTTTTACCAACTCATGTTTATTTTCTTTCTCATCAATTTTAACACATCTTAAATGTAACTGCTTTATTAGGCTTTCCTTTGATAATCGATCTGGGCGTATATCTGTAATATATATATTAATATTAGCTACATTTTAATATATGTTAGCTACATTTTAATCTGAAGTCAATACATACGTGCAGGGTTTGGTGGTGGTATATACCAATCTGAAATTGGTGTTGTTGGAGTTGAAGTATGTGGAGTAGGTTTTTTGATTTCACGTTTTTGCAACTTTTCTAATTGTGTTTGAGTAAATATTGTCCAATCACCAACATTCGGAATAGACCGTGCTAGTATACAACCTTCCAAATCTCCATTAATTGGCCATTGCCATTCAAACCAATTGGAATTTCCAGGTAGCGTGTTATTTCCAGTTCCTATGTTAGCAATTTCAATTACAACAATATTAATTTTACCCTTTTTAACTATACACAGTATTACCTCTATCACGATTAGGTTGTAAATATGATACGGAGGTTCCCCGAATTCCCTGAATTGCATTTTCAATATCTTGGCCAGTTTCTATATTAAATCCGAGTCGAACATATTTCTTAATAGCATGTGAAATCTAAATTTTTCAAATATTAGTTTATTATAAAGGAGTCATCTTGGTGCCACCCAGAGTGGTAAATAATTTCTTGCCATTAAACACTAAATTGACTATCTGACCCCAATTCTAGCATCCCCTAACCCTAATATGCATTATCAAATTGCTATTTTATTTAAAAAGAGTGGCAATAAATTATTTACTATCCTGAGTGGCATCAAGATTTTTTATATTGAGATAAAAAAAAAAAATTTTTAACGAACCTGTGCATGGTGAGAATCGATCGTAGTTTTTGCCTCACCCGCCTCAAAGAATACCCATTTTTTTACTTTTATATTATACCATTCATACCAGAAACTTAATATCATCATTAAATCAGCATTGTGATAATGCCCGCCATTATCAGACATTATAATGATTGATTTTGGTTTTTGATCAAGATTTTCGATTACCGTATGTAGCGAAGAGGCGGTAAACCAAGAATCTTGTCTAGTATCTGTAGCCCAGTGATCGAATGCTTGGATTTGAAAATTATTTGAATCTAATTGCCGTCTATATACTAAAACAGAATGCAGGGACCATCCTTTTTTTCCAAACCAGTCATTTTTGGTTTCACGTGCAGTTTTAGGCAAAATTTTCATTTTATAATCAACTAAAACCAATACCGTATCATCATCTAGATCTAATAAATTAGCATTAAATTGTGCATTCAAATAGGTCTTCCTTGTTTGATGAGCAAGATAATATAACAAATGTTCTTTCAAATCATTAAGCTCTTCGTGATGTATAACGGCCGTGCTATCCTTAATCTTCTGAAAATAGTTGAAAAACTCCTGACATTGATTACATATTTGAGTATGACGTTCAGTACATTGACCAAATGCATAAAGCAAGCAATGATTAACACATATATTATGAAAAGTAATTCCATTTGTCGTGATATTAAAATGGCCCTCATAATCACGTTTTAAAAATCTCTTTAGATTATTCGTTGCAATTAATAATTGCTTCTAATGCTCCGAAAAACAAATCATGTAAGTATTAATAATTATACCTAAAGAATTGAAATTAAATAATACCTTTTCTAAAGACTGCATTACATATTTATCGATAAACTCAGTAAGATCAGAAAAGATTTCATATCCGTACTGTTGACAAGTATGGCATAATCCTCCTAAATCCTCACGATAAGTATATTTATTGCCTTCCAGTCTCTTGAAAAAACTTGCCCGCTTAATTCCATCAGGGTATTGTTCATGAAATTTTTCCCAGAGAGCTTTTTTAGTATGTTTTAGATAATGTACGGGTTCATTTGTTGCAGTATCAGTTTTATACGAACTCATAACAACATGTGCTTTATCCATTAAAAATGCATCCAAAGCCTGTTGTTTTTCGGCTGAAATTTTTTGACGTGTAATAATTGGTTTATTTAATGCTACACATCCAGGGCCATGAAGTCGAGCATGCTTACGCGCATAACAAATTGCATCATTAGATACCTATTAGCAAGTATATTTTCATATAATAATTAGCAATTAGAATTATAAAATTGTTATGTTAAGTATCGAATTAATCAAAGGCAGATCTTGAATTTTGCCAAAATTATAACGTTCAGCATGTTAAAATACTAAAACTATTTAATATTCCAATATACTAAAATTCTATAATTTTGGCAAGTAATTTTACATCAGTTACTATACCATTTCGAAAATAAGCATCACTTCTCTACTCTAATTTTTTTAATCTCAGATTAGCGAGAGTAATTTGGCCAAAGATCTCATTACAATTTCCACTAATCTGAAATTAAAAAATTAGATAGAGGGAGTGGTGCTTATTTTCGGAACTATGAATTTGATAAATAATTACTTTTATTTAGATTAGTATTAATATCATCGTAGGTAAAATTATCAGCAATAATGGATAGTATTCGTGTTTTTCCATTAAAACCACGCTTGTTTTTGTCTAACGTTTGACGAAAGCATTCCCAGAAAGTTGAAGTATGGTTTTTAAAATTAGATGGTATTGGATTTAAAAAACCCTGCTTATATAATAATTCTAAATTAGCTTTGTCAATTTCAGGATTATGCGATCTTGACCAAAATGTAAACTAAAGTATCGAAATAAATTTTAATTAATAGCCAAAAGTTAAATACTATAATTGGCTGATTATTAGATTTTTATTTACTTACTTCTGATTGATCTTTATTAAATGGCGTTATTTCAGTACATCCTATAGCTTTTAACATAGCTTTCCACGCACATAATTCTCGATCATTTATAATGTGATTAAATGGATATAGTATATGTAAACTGGTTTGTAATTCTATAATTGTTGAAGTTTCTTCTTGCAATTGATTGAACCATTCAAGCCAATTTATATGTGTTGATAGTCTACGTTTTAGATGATAATTGTAAACACATTCCATTATTTGATTATTGTTCCATTTATCTAATGAACAGGTAGGTACTTTGATAGACCGAATAAGGTTCTGCGTATATGTTTCTTCCAATCCAAAAAGTTCTTTGCCATTATATTGTTGTAAGCAATTAACTTGTTTCCATAATAAATCAGGATCAACATTGATAAAAGTTTTTGAAATCTCCATTTGCTTGTCATAAATTGTAAGTGTGCATTCATCATCATCGAATTCCTCAAAAAAAATACATCGTTGTTTTTGATACATATATATAAAAGCAGCTTTATAACCAGTTACTGCATAATTCCATTCAGGTTTATTTGATTTTCCTATACCAAGTATCCAAACTCGTAATTTTCCCAAGATAAACGCATACACTTGAAAAGGAAGATCTTGAATTAAAATATCGGATATCATTGGGTTATCAAATCCCATTATAGCCAGACCTGAAAATTTTGTTGCTGTTTTTACTATTTTTTGATAAACACTTGAAATTGCGTTAGTAGGTGATAAAAAAATTTCACTTTGAATATCTTTACATTTACACAAATATCCTGGTGCTGGTCCATACTCTGATACTGATTCAACTATTTCAATAATAAAGTCAAAATTATGAAGAGTTATTAATGTTTTCATATTAAGTCGTATAGGATAAAGTAAAATTATATTATTGGTTTTGTCTGTTTGTCGAGATAACCACCAATTATGACAATAAGGCCCATAATGTAAATTTTGAATAATATAACCAGCAAAGATTAAAGTAACTATATATTCTTTTCGTTTTGACATTTTTTTTATATATTATAATAAAGGAATGTACAGATTCTAAAAACTATTACTTAAATGTATTTTCATTATCCCCATGTATATATATATTTTAGTTAGATAATTTCACTGATCTACAAATAGATCACGAATTAAATTATTTTTTATTTTTATTTGCCCTATAGCCGTGAAATAACACATAGGGAGTTATTTCAAATTTTAGCCTGAAGTAACTTTAAAATTTGAAACCACACCTCATTGTGGTAGTATTGTGGTTATGCAGTATTTTTGTTTTTTTTTTTAATTTTACTTTTTTTATATGTTCATTTTACTGAGGAACATCAAAGAGGAAGGGTGAGGGGTGATGGCATGCACTTATTTGTGCGTGTGATACAAATTCAAAAAGGGAAATTAGTCAATCAGAGAATGTAAAATGTGATGATCCTGGATCAGCCCAACACGTGAGCAAAGCGAAGAAAAACACAAAAAAAAACGTAAAAAGAGAAAATACAAGAAAATGAGTGTATAAACCTGTCTTGGTGCACTAATTAAAAATGACGGGAATGAAATTTTATATATAATTGGCATCACTCTAACCCTATAGCTTCTAATGTTAAAACCCTAACCCTACCCTAACACTAAATTTTTAATTTCATGAACTTAGTTTATTTTTACATTGAATTTCCTTTTTAGGTTTGTACCACTCGCACAAATAAGTAAACGAGGGGGCGATGTAACCAAAAAACACTTCAAAAGGCCTTAGCCCAGCACAATGTACCAAGCTCTCTCATACAATGATTAGACTAGTAGTTAGTTGGCTAATTTCTGAATTTAGATAATAAATTGGCAAACAATGAATGTAAGGAATGCAATTTTCTGGTATAGACAATTAGTTATAGTTAACTAAATTTGCATGGTTAACCTGGGTCACATGGCCTTTGGCTATGTGACACGATTTTTACAGGGATATCCCCAAATTTCTGGGTCGGATGCGTCAGAATTTGGTCAGCATTTAGCCTAGTTGTTAGCAGGCCCTATAGCAAAATTATCAGCTGGCATTTTTTACTTAATGAATAGATATGTGGCAAAATTGATCAATTACACTCCATCCGACGTATCCTGACCCAGAATTTTGGGACCCCCTATATGAGTTATAACACGGGTTAGCCCATATAAATTTATACAATCCTATACAATAACTAACTATATTATTGTACGGGTCTGATGAAACAACCTGTGTGTCACCTTCACCTCATAAAAGCTATTATTATCATATACGCATTAAATAATAGTGTAAATAAAAAAGGATCTACCTATGATTTAAATTATTAATTCTTTTGTGCAAAATATCAAACAATTAAATCAAAGTTCAAGCATAAACTAATAATGTAAAATCTTATTAATAAGATTTTTTTTTAAAAAAACAAAGAACTAAATCTAATCTAAAAGCAAAAACATAATTACATATAGCCTTATCCAAAAGTTTTAAAGAAAGCGAAAATCTAATAACATAATCTCGTTTAGTGAAAATTATATAAAGAAAGTAAACCAAAATAACATGACTCAGCATAATTAGAATTTAAAGGTAGAGTGAACGTAGATTATTTATCATATGATTTTAGTGGTACAATAAGATTATATAGAAAATCAAAATGTGCTACAAATAAAACTTTTTACGGTTGTTATTAATTTAGCCAAAAATTTTATAATATGTAGTACAAAATACTCTTTTTATAATAGTAAAATTTTAATAAATATAGTATTTGAAAAAATTATACTTCTATATGTTATAAAGTTTTCCTAATTGGGCTCAAATTTTTCTTAGTTACACAAAAATGATTAATTCGGATTGGTTGAATCTATGTTGTTTACTATCATAATTGGTCGATCACCTGATTTCATATGATTACAACGTGATCACTATTAAAAATGATCTATGTTCACCCTACCCTTAAAGAAACAAAAACTTAATGTTTAATCTGCCCAAAAGAATTTTAATAAAAATACGAATATGTCTAATAAAGAATTTCGAAGATTTAAGGCAAAGATCTAATAATGTATGACTTGTCCAACAAATTTTTTTTTAAAAAAAAAGATAAAAGTCCAATAAATAAAGAATTTTAAGAATTTAAAGAAAGCGAAGATCTAAAAAAGATATATGACTTGTCCATTAAAAATTGTTTTTTAAAAAAACAAAATCCAATAATATGTGATTCCATCTAATAAGAATTTGAAGAAACCAGGTCCTAATAATGCCTAACTGATCTGTCAAAGACAATTTTAAAAAAGCGAAAACTAATTAATGTCGACATAATCCCATAAAAATTTAAAAAAGATCCAATAACGTGAATGTCCCAACATTTTTAAAAATGTAAAGACGAACACTTTAATAATAATATAATTAAATCGGAACAATTCATATTTTATCAAATATGAAAGTGTTCCAATTTAATTATTTTTAAACATAAGACCCATACAATAAATAGACTAGTTAGTTAGTTATTGTGGATTGTATAAATAACTAAATTTGCGCTGGCTAATCCTTATCACATGACCTTTGGCCATGTGACCCAGGTTAACAGTGCAAATTTAGTTGTTTTCTACACAGGAGAGACAGTGCTTGGTTACACAAACTGCAAATCACTTACGAAAAGCTCCGATAAGTAATAACCAATCAAATTATTAATTTTAAAAATAAAAAAATAATTAAAAATGCAAAAAAAATAAAAAATTAAAAAATTATAATAATGAGAAGAATGTTAAATTTAAATTTAAATTAATTTCCTGAATGCCATTTCGATGTGCAAACATGCTTTTTTTATTAATTCGCTTATATAATAACTAAATCAACTAATTTCTACTATGTGCCGTGATAAAAATTTCTATAATTTTTGATATCATCAACTTATATCTAATCTAAAACCCATATATTTTACATAATCTTTATAATACAACCAGTATTATTAGTGAAGATATTAATACAATAAATGCGTACGTCAATTCTTATTATAACCTAAGCACACTAAAAAAATTATATATAGTTAGTTATCTTATAATTTACTAATCAAAATATTTCTATGTATATAGTATATATAATAATAATTAAAAAACTTAAATAAGCTTACATACTACCTTACCTTTACTGAATCGTTACCTCTTGGTTTTACCTTTTTTTCTCTTCGTTTTATATACAAAATTTAGTTAATCTGGTGGGTTTATACTTTGAACTATATACTTTTTAAACGTAACTTTACTAAGAGGTAGTGACATAACGGTGTGGGATTAACTGGGATTAAAGAAATATGTAGAAGACTTTTCATCTTTCATAGCAAAATTAAGTCATGTGAACTTCCTAAAAAAGTATTGTAAAACAATATAAAAAAACTTTTATTAATTGTGTAACCAATCTACAAATGATGGGATTGTCTCCTCTGTTACAACCAATACAATAACTATAATATAACATACTATACAACATGCTATTTTAAACTGTTTCTTCTGCAAAAGGCCTGAATTTTTTTTTAAAAAGTTTGTTTTTACCTATATAATGATTCAATGATTAGAATATAATAATTTTAGTGCCATTCGATTCATCTTGGCGAGATGATTTGAATGGTATCAAAATCATTAAATCTCAATCGCTAGATCAAGCGATATTTGCAAAAGGCAATTTGCAACTCTGCTCTAAAGAAATTTAAATTTTTTTGCACTACAGATAGTATATTTCATGATCTAGTGGCCCAAATTTAATGATTTTATACCATTCAAACTGACTCGTCCAGTCGAGTCGAATGATTTCAAAATTGTTAATTTTGATCATGATATATATATATATATATATATATATTTTAACAAACCTCTGAATAGGACACCATGTAGGCATACTTTATTAATAATTTACTGTCTGACACCTAATACAAAATTATATTATAATAAAAATAGACTATCGAACTATTTACATTTTTATTCCGGGTCAAGTCCTTCTTACCTGTCCTAAAATCTATCTGAGAAAGTTCAGATAAAGATACTTCATTACCTTCTTTAAACTGTTATGTCCCTCCTTTTGTAAAGCTTTCAGAACCTTTAACTCCTTACTAATTATCATCTGGACTATATCAGATAGTATCAATTCTGGTATCCATTTCTGTCCCCATTTGACCTGGGCGTACCAACACCAGATCTCATATAGACAGGTGATATGCAGCCATATAGCTGCTTTACATTTGGCAGGCTCTTTAATGTTCGTAGCAGAAAAAATTTCATCCCATGACTTTGGGGGTCCATTCTCATTTGATATTATCAGATGTTATATGCTTCAGACCATATCATTTTACTAATTTTACACTCCAGGGTGAAGTGTAATGGGTTTGTATTCCTCCAGGGCATGCAGGACATTCTCCATTTTCTTCCTGATTGATATGTACTAGTCGATGCCCTAAAGGAAGTGCCCTAAGTTTTAGCCTCCAAACCACATCCTTCTTTCTATTAATAGTCTACTTTCATTAATCCAGCCTACATGAATTAAGATATTTTAATATTTAAATAATCTTTACCCTAAACTGTTTTTCTTGCAAATTTGCCTAAAATATTGAATATTGATTGGAAACTCACGTAGAACTTGTTTATCATGGGATAGATAAATAAATAAATAACATACTACTTATTTACGACCTATCGTATTTTATGATATTATTTTTTGAGTATTTGTAATTAGTGCTCCGAACGGGTCGGTTCGGGTCGGGTCGGGTTGAAAACTTTTGGGTTAGCACTTTAACCCGACCCGACCCTGACCTGACCCAACCTGACTCGAACCCGACCCGACCCTGACCTGACCCAACCCGACTCGAACCCGACCCGAATTTTTAAGCCCAACATGCTAAAGTTTTAAAAAAAAATAAAATCTTGGCCTTAGATGCAAATAAAAAAAAAACAAAAAAAAAAATATATGCGTGACCTTAGATGTGAATAAAAAAATTGCGTGACCTTAGATGTAAATAAAAAAAAATTACGTTACCTTAGTGTGACCTTAGATGTGAATAAAAAAAAAATTTTGTTTCGTGACCTTAGATGTGAACATAAAAACAAAAAAAAAAATTATGTGACCTTAGATGTGAAATGTGATCATAAAAAAAAAAAATTGCGTGAGCTTAGATGTGAACATAAAAAAAAAAGAAAAAATTGCGTGACCTTTGATGTAAATAAAAAAATTATTATTCATCGCGTCGACCAATTATTTTGTTTGTTTTGATTTTACATTAAACAAAACAAATAACGGTCAGACTAAGATTAGGATAAGCGTTTGGTAGATGCAACCCTCACCCTCTAACCCAAAATTTCGCAAGGAATTTTTTTTGTTAAAAAAAAGTTTAGTTTATTTTAAGTTAGAAGCGATTGTTTAAAAAAAATCTTGTTTCGTTTCGATTTCGCATTATACCTGATCCTGCATCCCAAATGATAACCGCTATTCTAAAGAAAAAAATGACTAATCTATATAAAAATTCGGGTCGGGTCGGGTCGGGTTAATTCTCAACCCGAACCCGACCCGAAACTTTCGGGTCAAAATTTTCTAACCCGAACCCGACCCGACCCGAAATTTCGGGTCGGGTTTCGGGTTGACCCGACCCGATTCGGTGCACTATTTGTAATACATGTGATTATCGGAAAATTTCAGGGCAGATCTGCCCTGAAGTTCAAACGGTTTAAGAGATAATTTCTAAAAGACACAACGAATAAAATTAAATGATTTATTATCACCAGAATTTTGGCAAGGAATGATCCGATGGTTTCTATACACCTAATATAGATATGGGTTAATTCTGATCAGAAATATTATTATAGCAAAAAGGTCGGCCCGGTCGACTGGCCGAGTTTTTTTAGGATCGACCCGGCCTATGATTTTTCCATCGGTCCGTATCAATACCCGTGAATATTCATTAAATAGTCATGATGAATTTCACGGGGTTTAGTCAAGTATTAAATACTCAGGTTATGTTAGCGCGGTTTGCAAAATAATATATCTTTGATCAAATTCTGCAGATCGCAGTCCACATGTACTGTACAATCACTTGATTGTCGTTCGATTGTGCGATTGTAAAGTGATTCTCTCAATAATATTAATGCAAATAAAATATTTTTATAGTTTATGACTTTCTTATATCCATACTCTCAAATAACACCCCATATTCTCAAAACAACCGAACAATCAAACAACAATCAGGTGTTAGCTGCGATCTTCATTTTTCAAACTGTGATAAGTTTAAACAAATATTAATCGATATTCACGACTATTCACGAATTTTGTGAAACTTAAATATCCAATGAGTATTCATATCTAGTATAATCTAATCCTCGACTATTTATGAATTTTGTATAGCCGAATATTTGCTTTTAATTGAATATTCATTTTTAACGTGGATATTCACGGATCCTAGTTCTACGTATCACAAATCATGAGTTGTGCGCTACTCAAAATAGATATTAAACCTGGTATTTCGATCTGTAATCCGTTAATCCGGATGGGTGATCTGATAACTCGATCGAATATGGATATCCTTATCCGTTTATTTTAACCGGATAGATATATAGGTTGTAAACAAAAAAAAAATAAAAATCAATGACTAAAGCTTATATGTGAAATAAATCAGTTTATTTGTAATAAATATTCCATATAGCGATCGGTGTATTTTAAAAAATTTTTTTCATCATCACTATGTTCTTTTACTAGTGCTAAATATTATAGAACAGGGTGAAACCTGAGTTGCGAAATAGTGAAATCCGCTTTGTGGGGTTAGAGTGAAATCCGCGTTTATTATGTTTTTTATTATATAAAAGCGGATTTCACCCCATGTGATGATCATAGCAGATTTAGCTATTTCACAACCCTGATTTCACCCTGTCGTAATATTATTATTACTTATTATTATTATTATTATTTCCCTTTTTATTTTATTCCGAAATTCACTAAATGAATTCGGATTAGTCCAGATTCGAATTACCAACCGGATTCACTAAAGAGAATTCGAATTTATCCGAATAACCCTAAAAAATATGATTGAATAACTATTTAAAACATAGATTGTTTTTTTTTTATTGCTCTTTCTCATATTCAACAAAGAAATGGGGAATAAATACTCAACTGAGATATACGTGCTTGGATACCATTATCAACATGGAATAGGTATTGAAAAGGATGCACATAAGGCATTCATTCATTATCAAAAATCTGCCGAGATGGGAAATGCTGCAGCAATGAATAGCCTTGGATATTGTTACCAATATGGAATAGGGGTTGAAAAGGATAAACGTAAGGCATTTATCCATTATCAAAAATCTGCCGAGATGGGAAATGCTGCTGCAACAAATAGCCTTGGACATTGTTATCAATATGGAATAGGGATTGAGAAGGATGAGCATAAGGCATTCATTCATTATCAAAAATCTGCCGAGATGAAAAATGCTGCAGCAATAAATAACCTTGGATATTGTTATCAATATGGAATAGGAATTGAAAAGGACGAAAGTAAAGCATTCATTCATTATCAAAAATTTGCCGAAATGGGAAATACTGCTGCAATCAATAGTCTTGGATATTGTTATCGATTTGGAATAGGGATTGAAAAGGATGAATGTAAGGCATTCATTCATAAACGAAAATCTGCCAAGATGAGAAATTCTAGTGCAATAAACAGTGAATATAGTTATCGATATGAAATAGAAATTGAAAAGGATGAGCATAAGACATTCACTCATTATCAAAAATTTGCCAAGATGGGAGATACTGGCACAATTTATAACCTTGGAAGTTGCTATCAAGATGGAATAGGGATTGAAACGGATGAACATAAGGCATTCTTTCATTATCGAAAATCTGCCGATATGAGAAATGCTAGTGCAATAAACAATCTTGGATATTGTTATCGACATGGAATAGGGATTGAGAAGGATGAATATAAGACATTCATTCATTATCAAAAATTTGCCGAGATGGGAGATGCTGACGCAATATATAACCTTGGACGTTGTTATCAAGATGGAATAGGGACTGAAAAGGATGGATGTAAGGCATTCATTCATTATCAAAAATCTGCCGAGATGGGAAATGCTGCTGCGTTAAATAGTCTTGGATATTGTTATCGATATGGAATAGCAATTGAAAAGAATGAACATAAGGCATTCATTCATTATCAAAAATCTGCTGAAATGGGAAATGCTATTGCAACAAATAGTCTTGGCTATTGTTATCGACATGGAATAGGGACTGAAAAAGATGAACAAAAGGCATTCATACATTATCAAAAATCTTCCGAAATGGGAAATGCCAGTGCAATTTATAATCTTGGGTATTGTTATCGACATGGAATAGAGGTTGAAAAAGACGAAGATAAGGCATTCATTTATTATCGAAAATCTGCCGAAATGGGAAATGCTAATGCAATAATCTGTCTTGGATATTATTATCGACATGAAATAGAGATTGAGAGGGATGAGCATAAGACATTCATTCATTATCAAAAATTTGCCAAGATGGGAGATGCTGACGCAATTTATAATCTTGGATGTTGTTATCAAGATGGAGTAGGAATTGAAAAGGATGAACAAATGGCATTCATTCATTATCAAACATCTGCCGAGATGGGAAATGCTGCTGCAATAAATAGTCTTGGATATTGTTATCGACATGGAATAGGGATTAAAAAGGATGAACATAATGCATTTATTCATTATCAAAAATCTGCCGAAATGGGATATGCTGCTGCAACAAATAGTCTTGGATATTGCTATCGACATGGAATAGGGATTATGAAGGATGAAAATAAGGCATTCATTTATTATCAAAAATCTGCCGATATGGGAGATGCTGACGCAATATATAACCTTGGACGTTGTTATCAAGATGGAATAGGAATTGAAAAGGATGAGCATGAGGCATTCACTCATTGTCAAAAATCTGCCGAGATGGGAAATGCTGCTGCAATAAATAACCTTGGATATTGTTATCAATATGGAATAGGGATTGAAAAGGATGAGCGTAAGGCATACATTCTTTATCAAAAATCTGCCGAAATGGGAAATGCTGCTGCAATAAATAGTCTTGGATATTGTTATCGATATGGAATAGGGATTGAAAAGGATGAACGTGAGGCATTCATTCACTATCAAAAATCTGCCTCAATGGGCAATGCTAGTGCAATAAACAGTCTTGCATGTTGTTATCGACATGGAATAGGGATTGAAAAAGATGAGCATAAGGCATTCATTTGTTATCAGAAATCTGCCGCGATGGGACATATTGGTGGAATGTTTCATGTTGGTTATTGTTATCGAAATGGGATTGGAACATCAGGAAATTTACAAAAGGCTGATTATTGGTATCAAATGTAAATAAGTTTTATTTGTTCTCATTCTTTATCATAATTACATATTTTACTTACAATAAAAATTTCTAATAATAATTAGGGAAAAAATTATGTTGGGTAATTTAAAAATAATTGTAATACTGTACTTATTATGTTTTTATTGATTCCAATTTACTAATTAAATTTCTTTTTAGCCACTAGCGAATTGACGAATATTAATTCTTATATTGATGATGATGCAAAAACATTATTAGTTGACGAAGAGTATCCATTATCCCTTAATGAACATAATTTTTCTAGAAAAATAGAACAGGGTGGATTTGCAAGGGTATTACAAAAATTTGTACTGCATGAACCGATATGGATGTGATGTTATTTTATAGTTGCATAATATAAATTACACACAAATTATGTAAACCTTACAATTTCAATAATCAATACATTTCACAAATCCTATATTACATATTTTAGCTATCCTATATTAAATCTATATATTACGCAACATACATTGCACTTGTATTCTAAACCACCGCAATTACTAATGTTTCTGCTGCCGTTAATTTTAAAATTGAATTTTTTTACACCACGATTACTACAATTATATTATACAATGTGATCTAATTCATTTTTCACTTTTTTTTTTGTTGGCTAATTCTAAAGCCTCTATTCATAGCTTCTTTTCTTCGCAACTCAACTCCCTTTTCACGAATGTAATAGCTCGTTCTTGAAATTTCATTTTGTTCAATTTTTAATTCATGCAATTTATTCCATTTCCGAATCTGAAGGAATTGTAATTATATCTTGTGATTTTTTTTAAAAATTTTTTTTGGTTGAATTTGTTGAAATTTGATTTCTAATAATAATAATTTAAACATAAATTAATAAATTAAATATAATTTTATTTATGATAAATTAAAAAATGTATATTGATATATTTCTTTTATATGTCATAGCAATCAATTTATATTTAAATTTTCCATCCTCACAATTTGTAATTGGTACACCAAAAATTTGTATTTATTAATGATTATTTAATCTGATTTTTTCCTTCTAAAATTATCATTATAAATAAAAAATTTTGACATGTGATCAAAAAAAATAAATGAATTTACAGAAAAAATAAAAAAAAAATCACAAAAAAGTTTCGCTTGAATTGATATGTTTAGGTCACGCAAAGTAAAATTTTCGTTTAGCAATACACGCCGACCCAAATTTTTCAAAAACTCCCCAAATTTTTTTTGTCCCAATGCTTTTAAAACAAGCATAATAATGTTTATTTTAATGATATTTAATGAATATAGTTCGAAACAATCGATATTTCTGTATTGATTATCATAAATTTGTAGGCATTAAATGTTTAAAGGATATCGGACCATTTCGGGATTGTTTATAAGGCAGCGGGAATTTTCGGAAATATTTTATGATATGGTTTCTAATTTTTATTTTATAAATTGGGAATATCTTATACAATTTAATTATCTAATTTTAATTATTAGAGAGTAAGTATAAAGAGTATTTATTAATCTACATATAAATTATTTAAGCGCATTTATATCGATATTAATTATTTATGTTAGCCGTAAGTATTTCAAGATCAGCAAAACTTATTAACCATAATTTCATCCGAATTAATTATTTCATTCGCATTAATTTAGTCAGTGAGTATAAAGAGCATTTATTAATCAATGGAATTAAAAACAGGTTCACGAATCAAGAACATAAACATTATTTCATTCGAATTAATCATTTCCTTCGCATTAATTTAGTTTGCGAGTATAAAGAAAATTTATTAATCAATCTAGGTTGGCATGTCACAATGTCCAATTGATTTCAATTTTTTTTGGACATATGTCCAATTGAAATTGGACATATGTCCAAAAAAAATTGAAATCAATTGGACATTGTGACATGCCATCCCTGTAATCAATGGACTTAAAAAACAAGTTCACATAAATACTTATTTACCATTATTTCTTTCGAATTAATCATTTTATTCGCATTAATTATTTCATTCAGTAAGTGAGTATAAAGAACATTTCATTTATTAGTCAATGGAATTTATAACAGTTCACAAATCAAGAACATAAATACTTATTTACCATTATTTCATTCGAATTAATCATTTCATTCGCATTAATCATTTCATTCAGTGAGTGAGTATAAAGAACATTTATTAATCAATGGAATTAAAAACAAGTTCACAAATCAAGAACATAAATGACTTATTTACCATTATTTCATTCAAATTCAGGGTTGGCATGAATGGTATTCGGACAATGGAAATCTGTCCGATATCCAGTGTCCGAATTGTCCTACCAAAGCAATGGACGTTGGACAGGATATAGACTGATCACAAGAAATTGAATCACCTCATACATTATTAGCGTTAGCATTAGGGGACAAGACTACGCAGACCAGTATGGTTTTTATAGGTGACAGATCCATATTGTACATTAAAATCCATACATACGTACATATTAGCGTTAGGGTTAGGAATTACAGCTGAACAGTATAATATTTTATAGTTATTGTATTGGTTGTAGTGAATAACCCAGTTACACACGGGTTCATATTCCGTGCCGAAGGCACGGGACTTAAATAGGAACCTGTGTGTGTGACTGGGTTATTCACTACAACCCACACAATTACTATATTATTGCACGGTGTCTGACCTAACAATCCCGTGTCAATAAGTAAATGAAAAAAAGCACGGGTTGTCACATAAGACCCGTGCAATAAGGTTTTAAAATCGGACTGTTATACCATACTGATTTACTATGTTCTAAGTTATACTTGATTAGTCATTAGCATTGGACGCATCACTGGACATTGGAAAATTGTCCGAATTGTCCTATGCAATATTATCGGACATTGTTCAATCCCAACTGAAACTGCGCCTCATCGGACACTGGACATCACATAGGACAATTTGGAAATGTCCATTGTCCGGTAAATAGACACCGGATATATGACTTGCCCAGCCCTGTTCAAATTAAACATTTCATTCGCATTAATCATATCGGCTAATCCGTAGCATATGTCAAAATTTTTGACGCTCCCAAATTTGACCAAATATGGCACGTCAATCATTTGACAGTTACATTAACCAATTAAATTATTTAATTTTGCAAATCATCATTTATTATAAAACGCGGTTTTTATATTTTCTAAGTTTGAATATAAAAATTTTCAAATCAAAATTTTCACGGTAGTGTTACTGTTTGGAAAGGGTTTTTAGGAGCGTAGAGCATTTTTACTTGGGACATCTTGCGCAGATCAATTAGCCAGTTTTTGAAATAATATACATGTAGGTGTAAAATACCATAGGTGCGTTTTAGTAAAAGTCTTTTTTTAAATATCTAAATTAACATTAATATTATTATTGTTATACTTTAGTACAATGTCATCAAATAATCAAAATATAATTTTTTGTTTTCTTTGTGGACAACAATTTAAAACACCAGGTGGTTTAGCACGACACAATACTATCATTAAAAAATATAACAAAACCTCTAATAATGTTAAACGAATTCTGAAAACAGTACTAAAAGAATTCAAACAAACTTTAGTATTTCTCATCTATCAAAAACTTTCTAATAATTTTAATCATATGGGACGTCAGAGTCTTCATATACCTTGTACAGAAAGTTTATTTTTTGGACTATTTAGAGGACATATTCATTATTTTAAAACAAATATATATAAATGTATTTTTCGGGGATCAAGTGCATATCAAACTTTAGCTAAAATTTTTGACTCTAATGAATGGGGCGAAGATTTTACAAACAAAATCAACAAACTTACATAGTAATTCAAGAAAATTTTCAATTACCTAATAAATCAAATATATATATGATGCAAGAATCCGAAGTAGATATTGATCCACTTTTACAATTAGTTACAACAAAATTTCAAATTACATATGGTGAAGTTTTAGTAGAATGGCGGTATAAAAAAAAAAATTGAGGAAGATGGAACTGTTTGTATGGCAGGATTTATGTATATACATTTTTATATCAAACAAACCCGAATTTTAACATAAATAAATCCATTTTATTACAAATAAATTTTGATAATATTTGACCCTTCGCAATTCTATAGAATCCAGTAATATTTAAATAATATTTAACTTTTCGTTAATAGCTTAAACTTTATTCTATAATAAATTACCGGATAATTTTAATAATACACGAGTAGAGATTTTCAAACTCAAACAAATACGGGTTCAACCACAAACCTGACCCAAATGACTCTTTAGGATCACTAGCTCTGACTTAGAGATGGATCAGTCCTGAAAGACTGAATAAGGACTGGCCCTTTACTGGTCTTACGGTTATTCAGTCCACCAGTCCAGACAAGTATTCATAAATAGTTAATATCTAATTAAAAAGAGTATTTTGCATAATCGCTTATTTTTAATTACAGACATAACGTACCTTAATTTTTCTTAGCTAGCAATAAGATGGTTAAGGACTGCTAGGAGACGAGACTGACGGTAATAGACCTGTCTTATTAGACTGAGACGAGTGAACTGGAATGATCCTCATTAGCTTTGACAGAAATGATTCATTTCAACAAGTGATAATAAACTTGATTTCAGAATAATACTTTTCCGTCTTCTGATCTAGGATAATTACTACTACCAATATCGCCTTTTCTCCCTCTTGCAAAATGACTTTACTAATGCTTTTCTATTCTCTGGCTGAGACAATTATTATCGTAAAGAAGCCAGTGTAATGTCCTTGGGGATGTCTTTTCCTTCTTTGACTCAAAGTTGATCAACTAGTATTTGAAGTTGAAGGTTTTTACCTTCCAATCTAAGTTAATTAAAGAAATTAAGGTGGCATTTTTACAAGATTCTGGTAAAATTCGCCAATAGCCATTTCACCAAAAATCTACCTCTAGCCAGCGCTAATTATAAATTAGGCAACCCTGTTCTTAACCGGGTTAATTTTGGTGGTATAACTGTCAGTGAAATAGTTGTTAGCGAAATTGATTTATACCCTTTTACAAAGTAGTCATCGTCAAGATCCAAAAGAACTATTATCGCAAAGTGTTTTTAATACTTTTTCTTCTCTTGATTCTAGAACACTAAGAAGCCAGAGTAGTGTTCTGGCGAAGTCTTCTGCGATCTGTACTGATGGTATCTATTAAAGTTGTCTTTTGCTTCCTAAATAAACTGAATTTACAGTTGAAACTTTAATTTGGTATTACTTGTGTCTCTTAAAAAATCTAATTGGCCAGTAACAATTACAATTTAAAAGCGGTTAAATCAGATTTATGTGTAAAAAAAAAAAATTTTCAACAGGTATATGTCTAAAAGTTCTTACCGTAAATATGCGAGCACAAGATCCAGGTCTGTTAATTTTTTTAATAGACCCAGTGTAATACAAGGCCAATTATTATAGAAAAGTTTAAGATGCATACATGCTTTATATAGTCTAGGCATTTGGAAAAAAAACTTGCATTTGATCAATAAGTCGTTTGTGTCTTGGTTTAATTCATAGTGAAACTATTGAAGAGAGTTTCTTATACGCATATTTATGGTAAGTGAAGGTTTTAATTATTAAAATTTTCTACCTATAAATTAAGTGTCGCAGCTAATGCTAAAAACGGCTGATGCTGAAATTTTGACCTACTTTGATATGAAATTTTAAAATTTTTTTGTGGTGATTTTTTTGTTTTTGTCTTATAGGGTTAGGGTGAGGTTTGGGAGTAGATTTGATATTTAAAGAGTATTTGTGGATTTTTGCAGGGCTTATAGTTTCAAATCGAGATCCCAAATTTCAGCATCAGCCGTTTTTAGCATCAGCTGCGACATTAAGTAATGCCAAGAAAAGTTAGCCATTACAGCATTATCCAGGAATGAGTCCGGTAATAATAAATAATAAAAACCTGAAATTCTAGTTTTTTCTTGATATATATATATATCAAAAATAAATTTTAAAGATATCAATATGAACAAATTTTAAATAAAAAGTGATTTTTAAATATCAAATCAAAAGATTATATATAAAATAATTCACGGAATTAAAAGTATTTTTGATTATCACGATTAATTTTTAATATATAATAATGTATGTGATCTAAATAACGCATCAAGCTTATTAAAATTCAAATAAACCCATCGCTATATTTTAGTTCAAATATTTTTTATACTTTAACAATGAATCTTGAAATTGAAGAAACTCTTCATATCCATTAAGCCCTATTATAGTTTACAAAGAAAAAAAAACCATTATTCAACGTAGTTTTAGTTATGAAATTATTAAAGAAAGAGTATATTTAAAAGCTCCATTATCAGCTTATATGTCTACATCTAAAAGAAACCAATATAAAGTTCCAGATCAATATGATATAAAAACTACTATTGGATGATATAAAAAAGTAATTTATTGTTCTATAACTTATGAAAAAAATTGTCCTATTTTTTGTATTTCTTATGGCGAAAATTTTGAATATAAAATAAGCTCTACATCTTCAAGTTAGGCTGCTAATAAATGGGAAAAGATATAAAAATTATATTAATTTAATTGAATTTGTTATTATAAATAAAATTTAATATTTATAGTATTTATAGGCTATAAATCCAAATTCTAAAACAGCATGGTCAGGAACTTTAGTATTTGGATTACAACTTGAATCAGTAAAAAAAGCACGTGAAGCAAAAAATAGAGAGTTAAAATCTATTGAAAATTGTAGCAATCATACAATTCTTAGATATGCAAAAAAATTTGGAAGTCAAGCTCTTAAACTATTAAAATCTAAATCACAGGATAATTATTCAAAAAAAGATCTTGTTAACATTAAAGCAATAGATTATTCAGTTAATAATTATAATTTTCATATAGATTTTGAAAAAGAAGATTTAGTTAAAACAAAACAAAATTAATTAGCTACTGTTCAAGCCCTAGATAAAGCTAAGATTTCACGAGAAGGTTATCGAAAAATAGCTGCAGTTAATCCTACAATTTCACGTGAATATGCAGTATTTAATGAACGTATATTATTAACTAAACAAATGGAATCCAATATAAAAATTACACAAGTAAATCTTGATTTTATGGAAGTTGAAATAGATTCTACTGAAGTAGAAAATGTAGATCCTAAAGAAATAACAAATATGGCTAGAATTGGTGCACAACGTAGTGTTAAAGATCTTCTTAATTACATTATACCATATTTAGAACAAATCAAAATTTTAAAATATACTGATCCAGTTGTTCATTTATGGTTACGATTATGATTTTAAATGATATTGATCATCACCATGAATCGGATTTTCACTATACATTAGCATTATATCCTGGAGTTGAGAAATACAAAACATTAAAATTTATGTTAAGTACTTTGTTAGAGGATTTATGGTCTTTAAAAGAAAATGGTTTACAAATAGGAACAGCATGCTGGAATTTTGAGTTTTATTTTAGTGCAGATTTAAAGTTTCTTACAATATGCCTCGGTTTTAATGCTGCTAATTCTACTTATTTTTGTCCTTGGTGTAATGTTAACAAAAATCAATATAAAGATACACAAGTGGATTGGAGAATTACTAAAACAATGGATCAACTTAGTTTAAATTGGAAAAATACAAATGGTCATATTAATGATCCTTTATTTAATATGATCCCACTTGAAAACTGGGTTTGTAATGAACTCCATGTTTTGCTTCAAATATATGATCAGCTTTGGACTTTAGTAATTGCAGAAATTAAATCACATGGATTGTTTAATGACATAACTCAAAAAATTATTGTTGATGAAATGAAAAGAATTAATATATCATTTCAATTTTGGGAAACTCATGGGCCAAATAATTGGGACTTTACTCCTCTTATGGGACAAGACAAGCTAAAAGTTTTACAATTATTTAATCTTGGTGTTCTATTTCGTCCTAGCCGT